>CAKNEU010000088.1:0-124780 GCA_930272665.1 Mariannaea elegans
ACGTTTCTCCATTAGGAAATTTCTTTTTTTCTGCACCTGAGGTCTGTGAGCTTGCACCTGAGATTTGCTGGCCCCCCTCCGGCTCCACACTTTCAATTTAAGGCTATAAGCATGCATGATTATTCCCAAGGGCCTCCATTCAGGCTCGATTCGGCATGCTTCACGTCAGGCATAAAGTAGGACTGCTAGGGCTTGAGGCCAGGGTATTCCCAACCTGTATGCTCAGCCTAGTGAGTCCTCACACACCAACCAAGGCGCTACTTAGTTACTCGGGCCCTGCTCAGACACCACTCAGGTTATAACGGCAACAGCTCCAGCTTACGCACGATAAGGAAAGTTTGCAATGTCAATATTCGGGTTTTGCAATAGACTGAAATGATTGAAATTAGGCTGGTTAAAATGCGCATATTCTTAAGGTAGGACCTTTTGAGTACGAGCAGGGCGGGGGGGCGGAAGGGATGGAGGGGGTTCTGTGGTTCTGCGAATTTTCATTTTGAAAGGTATTTGATCGGTGAGAATGTAGGTTTGATTGGTCATGATCAATTTGTGATCATTACAGCCTCTATGTATCAACACTAATTGGAGCTCTTACGCTCCCAAATAGTCATATTTATTTACACTAATATAACAACCGGAACGATCCGATCAACTCCTAACGAGTAAATGTAGGTCTGTTCTAGGTTTATGCTGGCAGATGGGTTGGGGCGTTAAGTCTGAGCAATGAAAGGGTTTGTTACGTCCGTAACGTGGCAAAGTTAGATTGGTGTAACCAAGTTGTATTGATAACTGGCTAGCTAATGTCTATCTATAGTTTCTAACAAAGGTGTTTATATGCTTGGTCTGTATGGAGGGATCATGGGTGATCCTGACGATCCAGCAGGTCGCACGTGCGTGGTCGGGTGACATTGAATCGCAATTTGTAGGGAGTAGTTTCGTCCATGGCCGTAACAAAAGGGAGTGGAGGAAAGGGGATCATGCTTAAAAAGAAGTGTACGGAGTATTCTCGCAAGATATCAGAGAAATAATGCGATTCGTTCTCTTAGCTCAGCTGCCTCACTGGGCTAGGTGAGGCAACCTTGCAAATGGGTTGATGGATACGAGAAAACTGGGCTCGGACATTTCCACATCTGGCCATTAAGTGGCGGAGCGAGTTGGGCTAACAGACCCTGTCGATCGAGCTTTCTCGACCCCGAGCTCGGCTCGGAAGGCACACTAAACCTTGGGGAAAGCATGTAAAATCCTCAAGCTAGCTAAAATGCCTTAACAAGCAAGGCATTCAGATTATCTTTTCAGACAAGTCCATACAGTACCATAGTATAGGAGTAAATTCGTCTTGGGCGGAGTCGATTTAACGGGCAGTAAAAGTCGTCCCATGCAACTCTCTGTCTTGGACGTGTGCGCCACTCAGAAGGATAACACACGTTCGATTGACTCTTTGATTGGCGGAATGATGTGAATAATTGAACAAAACTTCGAAAGAGTGAATAATCTGATCGTAAATATGGGGTGTAGACTTCGCAGAAAAACCCCTCACAAGAAAAGAGGAGGTTGGGAGACATCCCTAATCAATACAATCATCTTCTTAATTCACAATTTATTGAATAGAGGACTTAATCGAATTTGACAATCTGTATCTACTAATACCTACTACATGGTCTGTAAAGACTGCTGATGATTAGCCAAGACCGTTTACCACTCCCGATTACGCTTAAATAACAAACAACATCTTATCTTTATTACCTTACTGCAATTGCCATAACGGACTCTCATGACCAACTCAACTACCTATTATTTCCATCAGCCTTTTCTATTGCGAAATTTCAGACAAACATAAGGTTTTGCGATTCCTAAGAACACGAAATTGCTTCCAAAACCCCTATTAGGATTTAAGGTGGTAACACTATCTTAGGTTCACTCCCGCTGTCGCTGTAGAAGTCGATACAACTTTCCATGGTTTATGTCGTCCTCCTCTTTCTATGTGAATCAGCTTGGAGAATAAGAGAGCCAAAAAGTATATACCCGTGCCCTAATCCGAAAGAATGCAGTCTGTTGAGTTCGCTAGCTTGATTTCTTCATTGCATCTCTGGAGCGGCGGAGGCTATCGAGAGGAGAAATGAGCCTCCCAGGGTCGAGAAATATCTATGAGGAGACCTTCCTGGAATTGGTGAGCAATTACCAAGAGTCCGAAGGGCCTACCATTCTAGTCAAGATGCTCTAGTGGAATAGTAATGGACGGATAATCTAAATCAGAAATGAGCTTGAATACCAACACCGGTGTCGTGGCAGACTTACATGAATATGAGCTGATGTCTGGCACAAAGCTATCAAGTTCTCTAATATTTAATCTGCAACTAAACTGTAACATGCATTACACGAAACCGACCGTTATTTCGACGAGTCAAACGTCGGGCGGGTTCAGTACTGAAAATCCCTTGGGGATGCTTGAATACAAGGCAAGTGAACGTCAGCGATCAGAAATCCGTTGATTTCCACGCACATCTGTCGTCTGCGCTTTTGGATTCAGCATCCTTTTTAGCAAGGCTGCCAATGTATGTGAGTTTGGGCTGAAACTAGACTGATCCAGTACCTGAACTTTGTTTAGTGTCCATGAGCCAGGAATAGAAGCGCCATAGCTTGCAGTGGCGGCCATCACGGGCAGCTGGCACAGCCAGTTTAATCTCCTGTTACTCTACGTACCTAGGGAACATAACGGATATGCCCGACGCCAGTTGACCCGTCTGGCAAATTCACCAAGTTATCTGTTTCGATCTGTTTATCATTATAACCAACGTTTGTCATACTTCTACAGTTTTACGCAGCTATTGCACCTATCGACTTTGACCAAAGATTGAACTACAGAATGCTACCTACTGACTGACGGGGCGCCCGACCAGTACTTGTAACCGAATCACATGGACGCCGGCCAAGCGTATCGAACAATATGGCGAAACAGAAATACAAATTGTGCAAGAGCCAACAGAGACACGGAAAACAGTTGGTTAACCCTATGATAACTTTGACGACCCTCCAGCTGATTAATTGTCTCGATTCAGTACCACCACCAGATGGCCGTTATGTCCAAGCAATCCTAACAGCGTTCACCAAAATTACGGTCGGGTTCGACCAGGTTCAGTTATTCGAATTTTAATGTTACATCGCCTTCTTGAGTTACTCAATAATGAGGTATGGCCTCGATCAGGTAAAGTAATAGTAACTCCTTCGGGACTACGCCAAGTTCGCCACAAAGCACTGGCGCCGGCACAAGTTAGAGGGCACAACTGTGTCTAATTTACCATTGACGAGCTATACTTCTGGAAGTTTTATTGCTACAGCTTCTAATGAGTGACATTGTTGTCAATATCCCTCAGCTTCAGACCTCGTACAACGCCGCACAAGCTGGCGTAAGATACATGTGTCAGAATCTCTATGTAGAGTGGGCGCAGTTTACAAGAGCCAACTCCGTCTCCCCCGGATACATTATTACCGAGATATCCAGCCCCGTTACTATAGGGATGAAAGAAATTCGGAAAAATAAGATCCCTCTAGGGTAAGGTCTCTTTTACATGTGTGAACGGTTGAACATGTGCAGGTTTGAGGGTGAGCCTCATGAGCTCTAGGGGGCTTATGTGTATCTGGCATCAGATATATTCTTCTAGTGGTACTGAAACTACGCCGAGCTGACCTTAACTTCATCTAATGCCTGAGACTATGACCCATTGCTGTCGCACTTGGCATTACAGAGCTGGCAAGGACCATTTTCCTTGACTACTACTTTACATTATCGGAATATCTTGGGCCGGACGAGCGCAATTATTTGGGCGTGAGCTGGAATATTGGTCAAGTAATTGCTATGTTGGTCTGGGCAACGGTTATATCATGTATTTTTACCCAGTCATATGTAAGTTGAGCGCGTTAGAGAGCGAATCATGGATATTCCCTAGCTTTTCATCTCTCTGTTCAATGATCTTTTCTTTAGTGGGTATTGAAAGAAGCCTCAACGTTCGAATACCGAAGGCATTCAAACTTGCTCGGATGACGGAGTCAGGCTTGGTTGGAGGAAACACGAGTTACTAGAGTTAGCAAGAGTTATTTACAGCAGGTAATGTGATGATGGTTTGGGGATCTCAGTGGGCCTACCCTATAGCGGGAAGCCGTAGTTGCTTATTGGCCCCGTTCAGTTACCTGTATTAAGGGCGCGCAAGCTTGCCTTCAACATTACAGTAGAATATACCTTTCTTAATATAAGTTTTAAATCCCCTTTACGTTGAGTATTTACTTGTATTTATTTTGCCTATTTGATAAAATATTTTCCTTTATTTTGACTTGTTATTACGCTTTTTGCGTCTCCTTTGAGCGTTATGGACGGCTCCTTCAAGCCAACCTGTGTCGCACTACACTTTAGTGTGGTTGTGTATTTCCTTACACCGACGGAGTAATTTGGCTTTTAGAACATGGGAAAACCACTGGGCCTTAATTGCTTTCTTGCATTTGTTTCATACCAAATTTAAGGAGTCCCTTAAATAATGATCTAAGCTTCAGGCCGTAATATTACTTAACTTAAAGTAATTATTAAACTAGCCGCTTATTGTTTATTTACCAGTAGTTTAAGAGGAATTGAGATGACTACTAAATGCGCATTATCTCTTGGTCGAATTGCACCTCGCGCATATCAGTACCAGCGCACTTCCAAATCTTAACAAAAGCCGGTTCTGTCCCCCTGCCAAAATCATTAAACCGCGATCAAAATGCTCGAGACTTGCCCTGCTTTTGAGCGATGATTCAATAAAAACATTCTCTCTTTCAAGCTTCTTTTAATTGAATCTGGAAAGATACTCTCGATTTTTATTTATAAGAATATTTTACCGTATACTGAAGTTTCTACTGAAGGCTACCCTAACCCTACTTCTTTACACCAATTTAGCCCCCACAATCAATTTTCTCCGGATTAGTAGCGTCTAGTAAACTGCATGTACTGATCGCTGCGTAGACGTGAAGGCTTGGCGTCGACACAAAGGAAGTGAAGCTACTTGCTCAACAGTAGTTTTGGTCTTGCACATGGGCATAAACGTTTAGTCTTGTCAGATGTCATGGTGAAAGATGTGATTGTATTGCTCTTTTCTCTTGACCTTTGGTCAAGAGGATATTTATCTTACAAGGTAGGTTGCGTGATCTAGATAGTGGCTGGATCCGGACCTTCTAAATGTCTATTTTCATCTAACAAGATCTTCCGTTTTCATTTACCGGTTTCATCTATTTGATCCGGTTGCAGCTATTTGACCCTGGAGATGGAAGCAACTTCCGCTAGCCCTATTTAACAAGTCTCATCCGTAATGCAACTGACTGACCCGTTGGCTCCCTCGCGACTGCGTGAACTATTGCGACTTAAACACGTAATGGTATGTCAGAAGGCGTTTATGAGAATAGGGATTAATCACAGGGACAGCTATTCTAATTTTTTAGCAAATGGCAAGGATATGTCCCGTATCCGATATGCCATACAGCCTGTGTGTTCAACTTTCTTTATTTTGGTATGGAACGTCGTTGATCTTCCCTATTCTCGCCCTTGTTCTTATGTGGACAGGCATATGGCCTGGGTACAGGATCGTCCGTCCCGTTAAGACTTTTTGGGCTGATAGGAACCATATTCAACATGTTTCGGCATTATTTACTAAACGTATTTAATTTTTAAATAATAAAAAGTAATGAAAAGGGGTAGCTGTATGCTGAAGATGTAAATTTTTAGAAGCTGCTTATCTGGTAACGCGTCTGGTCGCATTATCGGCCGGCTAGCGTCCTCGACGGAGAGGAGACAAGGGAGGCCCAACCAACCAAGAGAAGTTGCGCGTGACTATAATGACATTCGAGATGCTAGCTTGTAAAAAATATTGCACACATCATCAGCTCTGCCACTAAACTCCACAGTTCAGCTGGGCTTGAGTCGCGGGTACCCCGACGGCTAGCCATATCACGGAGTGGGTCTTGTCAGACGGATTAAATCCGTCTGACATGTCTTATCATATACTTTCACAGCTATCCAATCGATGCAAATTACCACCATGGTTCTGAATCCGCGAATTCATACCGATCAATAGATCCCAGAAGCCAATTCTCTGGATTTCTCTATTTATGTTCTTAATCACCGCCTGGACTAGCCCAATCTATGCCTTTTCTTCTAGAACCCAACTCACTTCAACATGGAGTCTCAAATCCTCCTACTAACGAGCTGCCTGCTCGTATTGATTCTAGGCTCCATCATAATCATCTCCTACCTCCCACCCCTCCTACGGAACTGGAAAGACATCAAGTCTACAAAACTAGTATGGAGAAACGAATACCCTTCCTTCGAAGAACTCCATGCTCTCTTCGATCGCGGCGACATCATGCTCTCCGCTGTCCTCACCGCATCCTCGCTCCAGCTCTTACACCCAGAGCTTTCTAAAATTCTCAGAGTGCACAGCACCTATAAAACCGATACCTGGCGTCGAGTCATCCGCACCATGGCCTTCATTTATATTATGATTCGATCGAATAGTTCCGAACGGCAGCAGGTCATTGCTTGGCTGCAAAAGTTGCACCAGCCGATCCCGTTGTTCGTATTTGAGACCAACGTTCTGGTGTTCGCAACTTTTGCATACGGGCTTGTCAAAACGCACGAGCTCTTAGGAAACATAACTCCTAACCAGGCGGATGGGATCGTAAAGGCAGTTATGAATATGGCTGATAAGCTCGATCCGAAAGACAAGGGAAGGAAGGTACCGAGTACGATAAGTGAAGTGGAGGAATACTTGAGGAGCAAGATATCACTCGACGCCGAGACAGCGCTGAATATCAATAAGGAGAACTCGGAGCTGTGCGGTATCCGCAAAATTATGAGGAAGCAAGGAGTTGGCAATATTTTGGCAAGGCCTTTGACTTTGCTTAGGCTGTTGGTTTTAAAAGAATTTGTGTGGGCGTTGTCCGGCAATGTTTTAACACAAGAAGGCCGCAGCCAGACTATTTTTGGACGGCTTCTTTGGTGGTCTGTGAGGAAGATTCACTGCTTCCTTTCTCACTTTCATTACAGCATGTGCCCTCAGACGCTTACCTTTGATGGCACTTTGGATCTCTTGGTTACTGGAAACCCTGGGATGGGCAATGTTTTGCCGGAGCTTTACGGCGAGATATTTGGCAATAAAGGTGGTGCTCTGTCGGTGGCTATGCCTGGTCAAGGCCTCCGACGCTTCTTGGATATGGAAGCCCATCTACCTCGGATGGAGATTGACGAACGACCAATGCCTACAGTTTCCGGGTTCCGCGAGGATATTGTGGAGCTCGTCAAATGCTCATATTATCGTGGCAGTCTCGCCTGCAGCACTCATCGCCCGCCACAACATTTGGGCGTAATCATGGACGGTAACCGCCGGTATTCCCGCCACAGAGGACTTACTAGCGTCTTAGCCGGCCACCAAGTTGGAGCTCACAAGCTCCTTCAGGTCATGTCGTGGTCTTTCAGCTCGGGGGTCCGGAACCTCACTGTTTGGGCATTGTCTGATGACAACCTCAAACGAGGGCCCAAGGAACTCAACCCGCTCTTCTCCATGATGGCTGAGTACATTCGTGAAATGATGATGGGTGATGCCCCATTTTCAATTCCCGGAATACGTTTCCGAGTTGTTGGCGACAGGTCCATGCTTCCAGACTACCTTAACGATATGATAATTGGAGCCGAAGCCGCCACAGCGCAAAACACTAGGTTCAACCTCCAACTCGCAATTGGCTACGGTGGACGGTCTGAGATCACACGCGCGACGAAGCTGGCAGTGAAGAACAAAATGGTACAAGAAAGGTTGTCCCTGGAAGACGCGATCGAAACCATTACTGAGGCTGAGATCTCCCGTCAAACATACTCGGCGCAGCTAGGATTGCCACATATCGATGCGATACTGAGAACTAGTGGCGAGAACAGGCTCAGTGGTTTCGCCCTGTGGGAGTCGCACCATGCCGAGTTTGTCATTTTGAAGGAGAACTGGCCAGCGCTGAAGCAGTCGAGGTTTTTAAGGAGTTTACTAAACCTGTCAAAGCGGAATCGGCGGCTTGGGGCGTAAGGTTATTGTTACAACCAATAGCGTCGCATAGCTGCGTCGCATAGTTGTGTAAATTAAAAAAATCCATAGAATTGCTGCTTTCATGTTTATAATAATCACCTGATAATTAAAGGCTTGAGGTAACTTGTACGGGCCGTTCAAGGCCGTGGACCCTCAGTTCATAGATTCAGTCTTAGATCATGGCCATTTAAACTACATCCCACTACAGGTAAGAAAAAGGTTTCAAATGAGGACCCTCTATAGTGTCAAGCTGGTCAACTACATACTTCTGGTGTTGTCGTTTTGAACAACTCATTCACTAAAGTGTATTAATATCAAATTCAACGCCCAAATTTCCACGACATATGAATGTATCTTTTCCGCTATATGCAGTGGAACGGGCCCTGAAAATCTACAATTTTTCAGTCTCAGTTTAGTCACCCTCTTAGTCTAAATTCTACAGTCTCTAGCGAAGTTGTCGAGAAAAGCTAGTTACGATGGCCTCTTCCCTGCACGGTTTAATCGTACAAAGATAACTAGAGAATATTAAATAGTATAATAGCTAGATGCTCTTTAACGTTTATATTTAATTTACTAGAGAAATACTTCAAAAGATTCCTTAAAAAGTAAAAAGCTAATAATAATCAAGGAAAACAATTATTCACCTGCAAGCCTAGTCTGACATTAGAGTCGAATACGGGATTTGAACAAAATATACACCGTTCAGATCTGTCTCAGTTCTATCGCATTATTAGAGCAGTAGAGAGGGATGGGCTTATATATATCTGTTCTAGTCTGATGCGACATCTATATGTTGGCTTTTAGGCTCCACAGCCTTGGCGGCGGCCACACCACCCTTTCCAAGAACTCCATCGCCAAATGCTTCAGCTGCTTCCTCAAGAGTGTATCCATGAGTCTCTGGGAAAACCAAGGCAATGACAACTAGTTCAACAGCGAGAAGGCAGCAGAAGACAATGTAGTATTTCCAGCTGATAGCAGCCATCGCGACTGGGTTGACAAACCCGTTATAAACGTTCGTAAGCGCGTTGACAAGACTGAAGGTTGTCGTTCCCTTAGCTCGAAGATAATACGGCAGTACTTCGGAAATGTAGAGATTGGGGAGTGCATTCATGCACACATTGTAGGTGGCATAGAAAAGGAAAATCATAGCTAGGACGCCTTGACCGAGTGACTTTTGCTCAAAGTGTCGTTCCTCATTGATAGCAGACAAGACGGTCCAGATGACGAAGAAGGTAAGCATTGATCCGAGTCCCAAAACAAACGTAGGACGTCGCTTGACTCTGCCTACAATGAAACCGCTGATGATTGCAGTACCCAGGTTGTACACCATCAAGCCGCCGTTAATGACCAGTTGTTCCCGGGGTGAAGTTATTCCAATGGAGTCGAGGATCAGATTCAAGTAGTAAGATACTAGCCCATTGCCACAAAGTTGCTGTGTGATTGCGAGAAAAACCACGACGAACAAGCGGTGACGATTTGACTTGGTCTGGAAGAATGATGTCCAGCTAACTTCTTGATCCGTCTTGTCGTAAGCGATGGCGATTTTCATTTCGTTTAGCTCAAGGTCGACCAATGGTGTGTTGGCTGGATCGTTTCCGCCGTGGTACTTCATCAAGATATGTCTTGCTTCATCCTCCCTGCCGGCATCGACAAGGAATCGCGGGCTCTCGGGAATGAAGAATGTGCCACAGAGTTGAACAAACGGCAGGAATGCTTGAAGAAAAGAGGGAAGACGCCAAGCCCAAGTATTGGATACTCCCATATAGTTTGTTCCATAAGTCACCCAAGCCGCAATGGTGGCTCCGGCGTACCATGACGGGCCAAAGATTGCTGTAGCAACACCTCGATGTGTTGGGTATGCGAGCTCGGACACCAAACAAGGGCATGCCACGATGATGAACATGGCTCCAAAACCAATAACCATTCGTGCAACGAAAAACATAGCATAGTTCTGAGCACCGGCCTGGATTCCTGATCCGATGCAAACAAGGATAGCACCAAGTCGAATGCCCATCAATCGGCCGTATTTGTCGCTGAACCAAGCAGACGCCATGAAAGCAAGAATGTTGCCGAAGACGTATGCGTTCGATAGGGCACCCAAGTGAGTGCCCTTGGGGCTATGGAAATAGTCTCTCCACTGAGGTAGAGACTGCAGCGAGTTAAGAAGAGATCCGTCGAAGCCGTTGGTCGAGTTTCCAAGCAGTGGAATAATCAGGGTGAGGTTTAGGAGTAGTAGGTGACGGACTCTCCACCACGGACGATTATACTTGGGAAGAACATCCTCAAGAGAGCTGGCAACGACGGTCGCCTCAGCGAGGTTGTCTTGATATTTTGCCATAGTAGAGTCGAGTTGCTTTTAGGAAAGAAAAGGTTACTTAATAACATATGCTCCAAAATCGAATGGAATGTTGACGAGTTCCTGAAGCGCATGCCAAACCTGGGTTTAAATGCTGATCGCAACGCGGGGCCCCGCATGATCCAACAAGCTGGAAACCTGTCTGAAAGCTATGGCGAGGCATGACAGGTTCAGTTGTCTGAGTCGTAAGACAAAATCGTGCTAAAATTTTATTTGCCCGGCTAACCAAGCGGAGCTAGTCCACGTCTTGCCGACACTCCACGGTCCAGAGAAGCCAGCTAGAATGATGTGGGGATGGCTTCAAATTGGTGAGTTGCCGATCATCCGCCCCTCACACTCTTCAAGTCGAAGCAGCGGAGTATCGGCAACCTACCTACAAACTCTCCAAAGACAATTCTTCCTTTTTACCGCTATTGGTTGATGAAACGCCGCGTCCGGATAATTCGAAAACACCACCACCCAGGCTCTTCAAATTGCCGATACTCCGCCTCCAACACTACCAATGCCCAATCATGCTGTCTTTCCCCACACTGTTGACCCCGGGATTGTAACCTATTGTTAAATGTGTCTAGTTTTTAGCAAAAATTTAGGGTCTCACTGTTCTTATTATCCATAATCATCGTATTCTATGGCACGTGTGCTCTCCACTTCTCACGCTTGTATAAAACCTCGTCTAAAAGATGCATGTTGCAACTGCGTTTATGTTTGCGAGCACTTCTTTCCAACTCGTTTAGAAAATTAACTTAACGTCAACCACTTTAAAACCTCAATATGACAGGGTTCCTTCGCACTCAAAGGACCAAGATCCTTCAGGCGGATGGGCAACCTATTGTCCTTCGCGGAGCGGCATCTGGAGGCCACCTTAATATGGAAAACTTCATAACTGGTTTCCCCGGCCATGAAACGGAGCACAAAGAGGCAATGTTGAAAGTCATGGGTCAGGAGAAGTATGACTTCTTTTGGGACAAATTTTATGAATATTTTTGGACCGACAGAGACTCGGAGCTCTTCGCATCCATGAAATTTAACTGCCTCAGAATTCCATTCAACTACCGTCATTTCCTGGATGATTCGGACTTGACGAAGTTAAAGCCTCAAGGATTCACCCTCTTGGATCGCATCGTGGACAGCTGTGCCAAATATGGCATATATACTATCCTGGATTTGCATGCTGTTCCCGGTGGCCAGAACCAGGACTGGCACAGTGATAGCGCCATCCACAAGGCGCTTTTCTGGGACTTTGGGCATTTCCAGGATACTGCCATTGACTTGTGGCGTGCAATTGCCACACACTACAAGGATAACCCTTGGGTTGCGGGATACAACCCTCTAAACGAGCCGGCAGATCCGACACATTCTCGACTTATCACATTCTATGACAAGGTCGAACGTGCCATCCGAGAAGTGGACCCGAATCACATACTATTTCTTGACGGCAACACCTACGCTGCAGACTTCAGGCAGTTTCCCAGCAAGCCATATCCTAACACAGTTTACTCGATCCATGATTACTCGAACTTTGGTTTCCCCAAAAGCCCAGAGCTGTATACAGGAACAGATGCCCAACGAGCAAAGCTTAAGCAACAGTATGAGCGGAAGATCGAGTATATGAAACAGCTGGGAGTCCCCGTTTGGAACGGAGAATGGGGCCCAGTTTATGCTTCTGTAATGCGCGGGGATAAAAACGTCGAAGCTATAAATGCTTCGCGGTACCAGGTCCTGCGTGACCAACTAGCTGTTTACGCTGAGGGAGATCCTTCTGGTGACAAATCCCCAATTTCTTGGAGTATTTGGCTCTACAAGGATATTGGGTATCAGGGACTCACCCACATTTCCCAAGAGTCGATGTGGTACAAACATCTGCGTGCCTGGCTGGATAAGAAATTGGAGCTAGGCCTTGATCGATGGGGACGCGACGGCGGCCTTGCGGTTGAAGAAAGTGTGTACAAGCCGGTCAAGGACCATTTCCGGCAAGCCATCCCCGCGCACTTGCAACGGGCAGTATATCCCAAGACGTGGGATCTGGGAGAGTACATCGACCGAGTTCTACGTGACATGTTGCAGTCACAGTATTTGACGTACGAGTTTGCAGAGTACTTCAAGGGCCTGACATTTGAAGAGTTGGATGAGCTCGCGGCGTCCTTCAAGCTTGAGAATGTTGTCATTCGCAAGGAACTAGTGGAGATTCTTCGCAAGTCCATCTAGACATTAAAAAGCTGAAGTAGATAGACGGAATATAATTTCAGAAATAGGTTGTTGCACATGATCGTTTTTGCCACCACCAATAAACGCTCGAATGCACCACTCTTTAGCCGGTCAGCATCTAGGATTTAACCTAAGACAACTCTTATTTAGCCGGCTGGTTGAGGGTTTAGTAAGCTACTCCCCCGCCTACACCAATTGTATTTAATCTTGGCCGACAATCCGCGTTCGCTGAGTCATGATCACGGATCAGCCCCAAGCCCATCAATCCAACCCCAGCACAATCAATTCCTCATGAGTCCTCCACCAAGCCACGCTGAGGAGAATATTGGAGAAGACCAGAGCACGGAATCTGCCGAATCCCCAGTCCCTCGGACCAGGAAACGTCCTGGCCCACGTGGCGCGGCAGCGTACGCACGTAAACGTGCTGTGACGGCGTGCCAGGTTTGCCGCGCAAGGAGAACCAAATGCGACAACAAGAAGCCCGCCTGCTCGTTCTGCGAGAAAATTGGAGCAAAATGTGTGACGGCGCCTATGGAGCTCTCGGCGTTCGATCCAGCCAGCCTCAAGATACTGGAGAGACTGGATAGGATCGAGGGTTTGCTGGTGTCGCAACCGCAGAGCCAAGAATCGACCAATCCAGGCACCACCCAGGTGGGAAATATACCAGCCTATGAAGTGCCGAAAGACTTCTACTGTCTTCAGCTGGCAGCAACAGAAGTTTTGTCGTGGCCCATCTTCGGCGGCCGATGGGCTGCACAAATCAATTCGCTCGCGATTCTACGAAGAAAGGCTCCAAGACAACCACTACCTTCAGCTACTCTGGAATTATTCCTAGGCGATTCAAGTGCAAGTAACAGGCTTTTGGCGAATTTCATAGAGCACGTTCACATCAAGAACCCCATTTTGGAATTATCCAGTCTTAACAGAATGGTTCAGCACGCATATCTCGAAGGGCTTAGCTGGGATGCCGAATCCTGCCTGGTGCTTCTTATCTGGGCTCTCGGCGCCATTTCGAAACCCTTCCCAGATCCCCATCCACAGGAGCCGAGTAACCTCGAGCTTGGAGCCTCACTATTCAGCGCAGCCACGAAAAGGCTCGGGATAGTCCTAGCTGAAAGCGGCATTCTCTCATCGCAATGCTTTTTCTACGCTGGGGTGTATCTAATGTCAACATTTCAACCAGTATCCGCGTGGAGACATTTTCTTCAGGCCCTAGCATTTTGTCAAGAGTTTGAGTTTGCCATTCAGGCTTCTCAGAGCCCACAGTCATTGGCCAGTCCTCCGGAAATTTCGCCGACAGAGCAGCGTCTGTACTGGTCGTGCTGGAAATCAGAAGTGGAACTTAGGCTTTGCTTGGGCCTTTTCGATTTTCAGACTCAAGACCGGGTTTATCCGGGACACTTCCCCAGCCCTCCGGCCAACCCTGATAAGGACGATCGGGCATGGTTCTTCTACCTCGCTGAGATCTCTCTGAGACGGCTAAATACAAGAGCACGCAACGAGATCGGTTATATTCTGTCTTCCGATAATGAAGCAAACAATGAGCTCCGTTTGATCGAAGTGGTGGCGTCCTACGACAGACAGGCCGAAGCTTGGCTTAGCTCGCTCCCAGATATAATGACTCTCCATACAGAGCCGGTGAATGACGACATACTCAAGTTCATCTTGCGCTGCCACCTGATAGATTTCCACGAGCTCATATTTTGGCCGTTTGTTAAAAGCTCCATCAACCAGAAACAAAGATTAGTTAGTGTGGATACTTATGCACAACGCGGCTTTGCCGTATGTGTCGAGAGGATTAATAGAGCCAGGTTTGGCTATAGTTATCGTCACCACGGAACATGGATGCTGCTCCAGTCTTGTGTGAGAAGTGCAATGGTTCTTCTCGCGGCGGCTTATTCTCGGAATGTCCAGGAGCTGTTACCCGAAAAATGGGCTGATTCTGTTTGTGTGACAAAGGAAATGTTACAGTTTTGGAAGGATGAAGATTCCAATGCTGTAACTCAACTTTCGGTTATCGAGCAGTTACAAGACATAGTTTCAGCTATCTAGTAGTTATGCTGCTAGATAATGTGATAGGTAGGAGGATGAAGTAGGAGAAGCTCTTAATTTCTCTTAATTATTTATATAATGAGGAGTATTATTTATACCTTAAAGGTATGACTTGCACTATTTAGAGCTAAAAAATTATCTTTAGGACGATAAATATATTATTAGCATATTGTAAGGGTCAGTGTGATTAGGCTGTACGCAGGAGAGTGAACGTAGGCATTAATGTAAAGGGGAAAGTTTCACAAGGGATGTAAAGCATCTAGGTATAGTGAAAGGTTCCAATCTATTCATTCCAAGACTGAAGCTCGAGGCTTCAGGAGCGATTGCTAGCGAGTGTCTGTAGAAATGGAAGCGAGCCGCCCGGGTCACGTGGGTGATTCAAGAGCCCCGCAACCGGTGTCACACGAGACCTCATCTCGGATCCCATTAGTTGACCCCATTATTCCATTTAACACATTTAATGCGACGACCGTCATCACCCCTTCGATCCAAATTCACACACGGGTGACTATTATCGTTGGCCCAGCTTCCTAGCAAATCGCCTGTACACGAGCCGCCGTCCTCGGTCTTATCGCCGTAGTAGAACCATGGCCCAGAGGCAAAGTAGACTGAATGGCTGGTATCGTCCATCGTGACGTCGACGTTGAAATTACTTTCATGTTCGTAGGAGGCGGTTCCTTGGGCACTGTTGCGGGAAAGGAAGTGGGAGTCAGAAAGCGTTCGTATAAGTCACAAGTTACAGCTGAAAGGGGATAGGTGATTGAAGTGAGCGTAGAAGGCTTACCAGTCGCCGCTTGAGAACTCATTGGCTTTACGATTGGCACGAGGAGCAATTGCTGAGGCAGAGGCTCCCACGGCAACGCCTAGAGCGAAGATGGCTTTGAGAATGAAGCTGGTATGCATCGTGCTAATCGGGAGAGGGTGATTGGTATTGCCGGATATAGTTGAGGCGATCTTAATGATTCGAAACTTTCGTTTTATGGAAAATGACTGTCTAAAGCTTTTGTGAATAATGGAAGATGAGGGAGGCTTCTTTTGGATCTTCGGAGCCATATATACCGTTTTGCTTGGAGGCCGACACCAGGTGGACACATCAGTAGGCGGAGTACATCAGTAGGTGGGGCATATCAGGAGGCAGAGTACGTCAGGAGGCAAAGTACGTCAATATGTGGAAGGAAGTCAGCAGGCGGAGCACAAGAGTAGTATGGGCTAAGGAGGAGTACATGAGTGAGATTGTGTAACTACTGGGAGAAGAATGATATAGCTCGGTCCGCCGGACAGTTGATAATCAGTTGGTAGACCCTAACTAACTGCTGCCATTAAGATCAATACCCAAGATTTTGCCTAGTGACGTAGAAATGAGAGATATACTATATAATACTATCTTATGATGAGAAATATTGAAAGTAGTGCGGGTGAGTTGCCATATCTGAATTGGCCTGTACTAATAGCACCTTTGTTTTGGATTAAACATGCCGCTACTGTACGATCACTACGCTTTGAGCTAAATTAAGCATATGATATCATACCTTATGTATCCATATCGGAAAAAGAGTAAGCAACGTGGAGACGTAAACGTGTCTCTAAACAATGATGGCTAATTTAAGTTGAAACTGCAGATTGCAATACAAACTCCGTGTTCGTCGGACTACGTTGGGTCTGTCAAGGTTCTATTTTGGTCTCAGCTATGCTTAATTAAATCCTACCTGATTTTCCTTCCTATGCGTTGTTAACTTCTGATTCGTCCAGAATCCAATGTCATATAAGGAGTTGGCGATGGGGCGCAGGGCAGATATTTACCCCGCACACCATACTGGCCACACCATCCCGCCGAGGATATGTACTTTTGCCGACACGGTCAGTACTCTCTGGATATTAGCCAAGTTGAAGAACGTTTTAGAATATACAGATGTCTACCTTGAAACCCTTATTCCACCCAGTTTAATATTAACCCTTACGTATGACTTAGGATCGAAACCCAAATACCGCCTGGGAAGCTAAAGACATATTTGGTTTTGGGATGAAACCGCTGTGTCAAATTAATTACATAGGATCCACATCCCAGGCACAAGTATTCTTACAGCCCCAGACAAGGTGCTTGGCACACACTTACAATTGTATTTATATAACAGTTATAGCTATATGTACCGCGAGACCGTAAGGACTGTTACAACGCCACAGCTCCAAGGATTATCAGGATTATAATAATCCGGAATAATCCCATATAACTAATTGTAATATAGAAAATTAACATGTTCATATCTTAGAACCTTAAGCTACGTAATACAGGAGTGCCCCTCAGCCATTGCAGCAAAAGGGTGAGTCGAGAACAGACCAACAGTCTGTTATTTTAACTACACCC
Source organism: Mariannaea elegans (assembly GCA_930272665.1). Classification (NCBI taxonomy): domain Eukaryota; kingdom Fungi; phylum Ascomycota; class Sordariomycetes; order Hypocreales; family Nectriaceae; genus Mariannaea; species Mariannaea elegans. Next base: position 17,060 of record CAKNEU010000088.1, read on the forward strand.
ATAATAAGAGCCGCCAAGTCTCGCACTTCCACTGAGACCACCACTAGATACCAGCTCACGACACCACCTCGTTACGGCCTGTCACGCCTGGATCCATGACCAGTCGGTCAGACTCAACAGTGTTTTTTATACATATGCGTTTTTTGTCTCCTTCTTTGGTCTCTGAGTGCACTGAAAACTGAAATATGGAAACTTCCGTCCTGGATAGTTGGCACTCGAGTACATCATACAACCCCGTCAGCAGATGAGGCTTCAAGGTGTCAGTCGTAGGCTGATTTCATAAGCTCATATGTGGATTTAGCATAAGATCAATCTATTTTCCCTTCAACTAAGACATTCTTCGTGCATGCACATAGCTAGGCTAAGATGGAAGTTCGCCCCGGTCAGAATTTGGAAACAAGTATGGAAATGAGTATGCGAAGACTTGCTTAAATCTTATGCCTTAATACTAGTAAGACTAAGAACTTTAGGCGTCTCCTTTGGCTTAACGAATGGGCGCGATCGGTCAGCTAGATCGATGGCGCCGTCTGGTCGGCGAGCGAAAGCATCGTGATATGTCAAGTGCTTGATGGGGACAACATTCTTGTACTGTTCTAGTTAGCTAATGATCTCTAAAGGGCGTGAGTTAGGAGTATATCTAGAAGTGAGCTTTGAGTCAATTTCTGTCGCATTACCAGCTGAGGCAATAGAGATGCGCAGTCTTGGCGTGATCGCTGACAATGACTTATACCCTGAATATGACAATTTCATTCGCATTTGTCTGGGTCATTAACTCGGTTGCAATTTACACTGTAAAGTCAACCTCAACAAATCATGGACCCTGTGCCTCAAATTAGCTTCCAATGGGTAATTATTGGGCCCCTATAACCAGCTTTACTAGCTGAGATGTCCTCCAACCGCGCTATTAAATTATCGGCGTCGGTGACCGATGGCCGAAGGATGGCACTGTGGGGCTCGCCATGGACTCGGACGTCGCGGCCGAAAATGGATCCAGAGGACCCTTTCCAAGAACCCGAGTCTGTGCCCCAGTGTTAGCCCAGAAGCCGAGATGGCGTAGGCTTTGGAAAGCCGATCTAATGTAGGAGGAATCGCTGTAAGCGGAGAGAGTTCGAGTCAAATGACTCGGCATCTTGACTGCACATATCTCTATATATGCCCCCCCGCCGAGGCTATCCCGTGTCTGTGAGGCAGGAGTCAAGTCTATGAAGCACTGTCCAATGCCAGCCACGGTAGAGAAACCCCCCATCCGCATAGGAAATGTCTCTGGTGCGACGGGTGACCACCCGCACGCCATGGCGCGTATGGTCCGTTCCGGCGATGTGGATGTTATCACTGGGGACTGGCTGTCCGAGATGAACATTGCGTGGAACGCCATTACTCGGCAAGAGGTTGACCAGAGTCTGGGATATGAGAATGGTTTTTACGAACAGCTTGAGGAGTGCATCGACGACATCATGACCCGGGACATTCGAGTGGTAACGAACGCTGGCGCGTTGAACACCATGGGGCTCTACAACAAGGTCAAGGAGTTGTGCAAGCGACGGGGGTACGAAGACTCCATCGTCGCTGCCGTTCTAGGTGATGATGTCTCTCATCTTTTCGTGGATGGTGATAGGAGGAAATCTACAGGTTTAGTCCACCTCGATCACCCAGAGCTGTCCCTTGATGACTGGGACTTTACGCCTTGTGCGGGAAACGCCTACATCGGCTGCTGGGGCATTGCAAAAGCCTTGCGAGCTGGTGCCCGCATTGTGATATGCGGAAGATGCACTGATGCCTCACCTGTCATGGGTTCCGCAGCGTGGTACTACGGATGGGGCGAGACCGATTATGAGGAACTGGCCGGCTCGTTGCTGGCCGCGCACTTAATCGAATGCGGCCCATATATCGTTGGGGCCAATTTCTCTGGCTTCAAGGACTTTCTGCCCGAGCTGGTGGATCTTGCATTCCCCATTGCCGAGATTAATCTCCATGGAGGATCCATAATTACCAGGACAGGCGAGGGTGGTGGACATGTCACTAGGGAGACGGTGACGGCCCAGATGCTATATGAGCTCCAGGGCCACCTTTACCTCAACCCCGACGTCGTTGCCGACTTGTCCGGTGTAAGAATCGAGGAGCTCGGCCCGGACCGTGTATCAGTATCTGGCGTTAGAGGCCTTGCTCCTCCGCCAACCACAAAGGTCATGGTCGCAGCTAAGGGTGGTTATCAAGCTGAAGCTACATTCTACCTCAACGGCTTGGATGTATCGCAAAAAGCCACAATGATGAAGAACCAACTCGCCCACATCTTCCGCAGCAGCAGATTTAGCAAGCTTAGCATCGAGCTGTACGGCGCCCAAGCTGAGAACCCGTCGTCCCAACAAGCCGGCACCGTCTCGCTGCGAGTGTTTGCCCAGGCTCGAAATAAGGAGGACATTCAGGCGAGCAAATTCAAGGTCCCCATATACGCGATTCGAATGCAGAGTTATCCAGGCTATCACATGAATCTTGACTTCCGGACCATGGAACCCCGGCCCTTCATGGAGATGTTCCCGACGTTGATGCCATTGTCAGCCATAGACCATCGTGTACAACTCAGCAATGGCCAAGTCATTAACGTTGACCCTCCGAAGAGCACAGTTATATATCCCGTCATTCGACCTTCTGCCGACACTGAGAACCCGGTTGACCTTCTCTCGTTTGGCCCAACCGAGTTCGCGCCGCTGGGAAGCATCGTGCATGCGCGATCTGGCGACAAGGCCGACAACTCTAATGTGGGCATGTTTGTCCGCCACGTCGACGAGTATCCCTGGTTGCGGACGCTGTTGAGCACTCTGAAGCTGAAACAGCTACTCGGGGACGACTGGCATAAGGGGAACCCCAATAGGCGCGTTGAGCGGGTCGAGTTTCCTCATGTAAACGCCGTGCACTTGTAAGAGACCTGATATTAGCCTCAAACTGAGTTACTGACATTGATATAGCCGAATCCTGGACAATCTGAATGGGGGTATCGCGTCTTCAGATAGAATTGACGGGCTTGGTAAGGGGATTGCGGAGTACTTGCGCAGTAGATATGTCGATGTCCCAAAAGCATTCCTAGCTAGAGGACGCATTTAAAGGCTACAGTATGTATATAGACTATTTATCAAGTAATTATACAAGTGCTCCGAGACCAATGTAGAGGAGAGAATAATCGGGCTGAAGCCCAGAGAATATGTTTGATCGCTTAGACAGCCAAGCTGTTCCCTCTGTCTGTCAGACGAAAGTCTAGTTTCTAGAAGAATATTGTCGACCACTGACTCTCTTATTTACGAGGATATGGCTTCAGAGTCACGGTAGCACCACTACCGTCGTAAGGGTCAGTCCCGACTAAATCCTTGGGCACCTTACCCTTCTCAACCCATGGTACCAATCGATCTAGGGTATGATATACTACCGGAACCTGAAGATACGGTGGGGATGGGCCGCAGTGCCCCCCGCCAGGTATCATGAACAGGGAGAAAAAAGAATCGAGCGCGCCCCCGGAGACCTTGCGCAGCTGCTCTCGATGCACAATTGGCCAGTAAGGCGAGTTGAATGGGTCGGCCCAGCCTAGACGTCATTGTCAAAACCTCTCTCGTTGGGCAACGGAATTCCGGGTCTAAATTCCAACACTCACTGACTCACCTTGGGTCACAATCATTTTACCGCCACTCTTGCGGAAAGCTTCCAAATTAGGCGTGACGTGGTCGATGAGCGGGCTCGCAACCTCGTCCACCAAGTCCACGTCAGTGCCCCAATTGAATGTCGTGTAGTCGTAGCTCAAGTTCTTAAAGACCAGGTTCTGCAGGATGGGGACCGCATACTGAAGGTATAAGCTGGATTCCTGGTACATCCAAGCGCCCTCAGACCCCGGCGCAAAGCCTGGGTACACCTCGTTTCCATTTCGCACATCCTTGGGACCAGCGTAGAACTTGTGAGCGTTTTCAATTTGAGACTTGGTGAGGCAGACGGTATTGTTATCGACAAGTGGTGGTTGACTATCAGTGCATTGTAGCTTGGTAATGTCAAATGTGCATTTAGCTGGGTCGGCTATGACACGGTCCTCGACGCCGTCAATGGTGTCGCACTCGTCGAGCACAGCTTGAGTGATTAAATCGAGGGCATCTTGTCGCATGAAAGCACCGTCGAGCTATAGACTCATGAGTCAGCATTTCACAATTTGATACAGAAGGGGAAATCTTTACAGAAGAATTTTCTCCGTTCCAGAGAAACGACAAAATTAAGTGAGAGTACCAGTTGCCAGGACAGCCGGCCGAGATGCCATCAAAGAGCTCGGGGTAATACTGTGCTAAAGCGAACCCCTGAGCGCCGCCCGTGGAGCATCCGACGTAGTACTTTTTGGATGGTTGTTTCCCGTAGTAAGCCTTCGTCAATTTGGTCGCTGGTTTGGTGAACATGGCGATCGAGTCCCGAATCCACGCTAGGACCTTCGAACGGTCATGAAAGAAAGCTACGTAGGATCCAGGCTTCGTCTCGCCGTTTTCGAATTCGGGATGGCCACCGTCGCCCCTGCTTGGGTCGTCAGAATATCAGTGATACAAGCAAGGGACTTTTAAACTGACCCTCCAACAGCGTATCCGTTATTGAGATTGTCCACCATGGCCGCATAGTCGATTGAACCAGCGAACCCTCCATTCCCTACATGGCTTAGCTTGTAACTCGTCGATGGCTGTCTGAAGCTACTCACCTACAGACACATAACGACTGTTATACTTAGACTTCTCAGGCAGCCAGAGTTCAAAGTTGAGTGTATTGGCATCTTTGGGGCCATAAGGTACAGTGCCAATCACTCGACAGAGCGCTACTTTGTTATTGGTGGTAGTTCCGACCTCTAGCTCCCCCACATCAACAGGTGTAGCGTTGTAGTGAATCCCTTTGGGAAGATCTAGTTGCTTCAGATCGACCAAATCGGAACATTCCATGCTGTGAGAAGAACTCACAGCAAGGACAAGGCATCCCAAACTAACAAGGAGGGAAGTCTTCATGTTGTGTGTTGCAGTAGTTATGGTTGATCGACTAGCCTTTACAGCTGAATCTACTTTTGCTTGGCATCCCGACTCTTTATAGAAAACGGATTTCTTGATCTCACCCTAGATGGAACTGGCAGCGATTGTCGCCGTTGGAATTCCGTGATCCTAGCGTGCGGACTCTAGAGTTCGATGAAACCCCATTTCTTCCACATTTACAGGAATTGGCCCACATGAACTGGTGCCGGAGACTTTTTGGTTGCGGAGAAAGATGTTTAATTGATGCTGGAGGAACTCATTTAGCCGAGGACCGATATGAGCAAGGACGCATGATCGGCCGTGCGTGGCCGAAGTGTCGGCGATCCGCGCCGGGCACGTCTACCTTCGGCGCAGGTACGCGGCCGCACGTTGTCAGTGAGGTATTCCTTGAAATTGCCCGGGTTAATGGACTAAGATTTTTGTACTCTAAGCTAATACAGAGCTTAGCTCAAGACCCCAGGTTCCATTCATCCATCATAAGCCCATTATCAGGGTCAATCTCACCGAGCCAGTCAGTGCTCAACTGCAGGATAGCATCGTCGCCCCATTGTGCATCATACATGCGCTGTAGGTCAGGGAAGCAGTCTCTCAGAGCGTTGTCGACAGCCAGAGGTGGCGCACAAGGCACAACTGGACGGTTACTGTCGCTATCATGCTCTCGGAACTCACCATCCCCAGGGATCTGGTATCCTGCGGGGACGGGCCCTAGCGTGTCTACTAAGCCGCCTTGAATTTCTATATCAGCGGCCGAAAGTCCTGGTGGATACTTTGCCATGTTGGCTGTCCTGACGGCTGGGTCTGAAGGAGGTGTGCGGGAGAGAGTGGCTACCGCATCGGCGAGCACGGCATCGCAGAGTCGGTCAAAAACCTCGTGACAATTCTTTTGCGCATTGCATCGCTCTGATACGGCAACCAAGACGTTAGAACAAGCCCGACAGCAGTTTACAATATCGACAATGGCTGGCTCTTCTTCTAGCTGCTGTGTCGGGTTGTTAGATCTTGTTCCCTGGCATCTACGCCATTTCTCCCGGAAATGTCTACTCAGCGCGTAGACATATGACAGGCCTGCCATAAACACAGCATGCATCGTGATCCAGGAGAAGTTAATCTTCCGTGAGCGGAGAAGGTAAGCATAGAGTGTGATGGACTGCTTTGCGGCCGAGAAGACATGCTGTAGACTGGAGCCATCGCCGCTAGAAGACACAGTTGACGCGGATGGTCGGTAGAGGAGGAGAACGCCATTGTGATAGAGCAGCTCATACCAAGCCTTAGAGCGGAAGCTAGACCGCGCCTCTGCAAGACGGGTCAGGAGGTCCATCTCGGGTAGGTTTAGATTATTTGTATCGGCACGCCATGCTTGAAGCTCTGCGGCAAGCTCACTGCGGGCTTGATAGAGGTCAGCCTCAGACTGGGCTGCGGTTCGACTGCTGCGGTGGAGAGAAGTGAGGCATCGGCCACATATGTCACGGTACCGAACAAGGTGAACAAACAGGGCAGTTCGGTAGCTCGGAGCGATACGAGACGAGTCCTGGTCGCCCCCCGTGCTCATTGCGGCCGGACTGGTAGCCTCGTCCAGATCCTCAGTTGGGAGTTCAACATCAATGTCCTCTAGACACACAGCCAGTGGCCGCCCTAGAGTAATAGATACGATCCTTTAAATAAGAAAACATAGCTTTGATTAGCTCACTCATACTTTAGAGGATCTAGGGATGTACATGCGCGATGGAGACACCTACCGATCAAGAGCGAAGACGCTCCAGAAACACCTCCGACGAACTTCGTTCTCCTCAAATCGAGGTGAGAGACATGATATTTCCTCTTGTGGGTCATTTGGCTTGGTAAGTCGATACATAGCCTCGCGATGTAAGCCAAGCTCAAAACACATACGAGCAGCGATGCCGACAATCTGCCATAGACCTGGGTTGAGTAACGTGTGAGCTTTGATATCCACTCAACAAACGGAGACCTTCAACTCACTGCCAGATGCATCCTTCGTCGAACTACTCAGCCGGAACTGACAGAGTAATAGCATTGCCTGTAGGGCCCTCAAACCCCCTTCACACAGAACCTCATTGAGATGGCTTGTAGCTCTTTGGTGATGCGTCTCTGCGTCGGGCAGGACTTGCCAATTGAACTTGTAGACCTGTGATGTGGCGATGGCCAGGATCATGTTGAACATGAACGACTCAAACGCGTGGGTACGTGCAAAGGCTGCATCGCTATAGATGCAGTCGACAGCCGTCCGAACGGCTCTGGGGTGGAGGAACGGGTATGACAGGTGGTCATGAGCTAGGTACGCCTCAACGAGGCTCCGAGCCAGCTGCTCAGGCGGCAGCGCTCTATCGTCGATGCCCCAGTCTCCGCTCCCGGCTCTATGAGTTGTACTGGCTGCTGAGGCAGGCTCTGATGGCCGCTCTACCGTGACGGCAAAGCCAGCGCTGACGAGGCTTGCCAGCAAGAGGCCGCTCGTCGACCCCAGAAACTGTCTGTCACCGCCGGCGCTGGTAGATAAGAAAGACACCTCATTAGCCACATCGTTGGCAGCGCTGGCGGTCCTGGACTGACCGGACTCCTCATCTCTTAGCGACGCCGCAGCGGCTCCATCATTATCATTTGGACTCGCCTCGGCCGCTGCGCTGAGGGTCCTGTTAGTAGCCTCAAGCTGGCGGATGCGGCGCTCTAGACGCTCGACAAAGTTGCGGCGGTAGACGGGTTCCTTGGCGCGCTCCGAGTAGACGCAGCTCGCCCTGGCCTTCCGGCACGAACCGCATTCCGGTTGTCTCTTATCGCACCGGGTCTTGCGGCGATGGCAGCGATGGCAAGCCTGGGCCGGAGCCTGGGGCACGTCTGGGGTACTAGGCATGCGGATGAGGGCATGGACAGACGGTCGTCGGTGGAGATGAGCCGATGCAATTCTGATGGATCCTCATACACACATCTGCCTTATTATATCGGACGAGGAGGACCGACTAGGCAGGGAAACCATGTGCCGTATGATAACTTGCCGCGCACGTATTAGCGTTGTATGGGTGAGCCACACTAACGGATGTTTCGGATTCCCCTACTATCCAATGATGCGGAGCAGTTCTGGCCAGAGTCGACGACAGGGCATATTCCTTGCCATTCAACCCTGATATGGTCTTCTCCTAACCTCATACGATATAACTTCCCCGCAGTCTCCAGGGGCCTCTTCGTCCTCAGTACTACGGACTAAGGTAAAACCCCACCCAGACTGCCGATCTCGAGTCATGGAGCACCGACCATAGCTTTCGGCTGCCCTGCGCCGACGTCGGGCCAAATGTCCGACTTCGAGGGAGCGAACAAGTTTTGTCTCATGGGAACCCCACCCCCCGGAATATGCCCTTACAAACAAATCCTGGGGCAGAATCTGGGGATTGACTGAGATCCTGCATCGCGGGGAAACTATATCTGGAGAGGACCTGACGCTTGATTTTGGGGTGCAGCTCCTTGTTTCTGCTTCTCCAGTCGCTTCTATCTTTCTCTCCTAACCCAGCTTTTTGAGATCAAACGGACAATCCTCATCGTTTCCCATGGCAACAGACGGCACAGTTGTTGATGAGAAGAGGGGCTCTGTCGGGATGGATGAGGACATTGAGGCACACAAAGAGGTATAGTCTACCTTGGGTTCTCTATCCGCCGTCCTCTACGTCTTCTAACCAATTCTTAGCACCTCTCTGATGATCAACTTCAGTACCGTGGGGCCGTCGACCCCGTGCGGCAGAAGGCCCTTGTCCGCAAGCAGGACCTCAGAATCATCCCGTTGGCTGCAGGCATCTATCTCCTCTGCTACCTTGACCGCTCAAACATTGGCAACGCCAAAGTTTTGAATGCAGCAACTAAAAATGATCTCCTCACAGAGACTCACATGACGGCCTACCAGTATACCATTGCCCTGATGGTCTTCTTGATTGCTTATGCTCTGTTTGAAGTGCCCTCCAACTACTTTCTCAAGAAAATGAGGCCGAGCCGATGGATCGCCTTTCTGATGCTGTCTTGGGGAACTCTTACTATGGGCTTGGCAGGCACACATAGTTATGCCACTGTTACCGTGGTGCGATTTCTTTTGGGTGTGTTTGAAGCTGGTTTGTTTCCTGGCCTGGTCTATTATTTGACCTTCTGGTACCGAACCGAAGAGAGATCAGTTCGAGTGGCAGCTATTCTTGCCTCTGCAACATTGGCGGGCGCGTTCGGTGGTGCTATAGCTTATGGAGTCGGACACATGAATCAGACTCAAGGACTATCCGCCTGGCGCTGGCTATTCCTCCTCGAGGGCTTGCCCTCCTTGTTATCATCCTTCCTAGTCTGGTTCTTTCTCCCAGACTATCCGGAAACTGCAACATGGCTTTCCGCTCAAGAAAAGGATCTCGCATCGCATAGACTCGCGGAACAGGGCTCACACGGCAGTGGGAAATCCTTAACGTGGGCTGAGGCCAAGTCAACACTGCTGGAATGGAGACTTTGGTGCCACTACTTTGTGAGATTACTCTCCGCTTCACCTACACGCGTTTTTCATGAGGCTAATGCTTAATGACAGATCTACTTTGGAATTTCGGCCCCATTTTCAAGCCTGTCTCTCTTCACACCATCAATTACAGCAGGTCTAGGGGTGAGTTGGATGGGCCCTTGCGATGGTTTGGGGTCAAATGCTAATCTGTCTCTTAGTTTGAGAATTTAAAGGCTCAACTAATGACTGTACCACCGTATGCGGCTGCCTACGTTGTCACCTTACTTGTTTCATGGTCTGCAGATCATTTCAATGCGTAAGTTCTGAATACATGCTCCCTTTCCATAATCCGCCAATGCTAACAGTTACACCCTAGCCGCGCTTTGCACTCTGCAGCATTCTCTGCTATTGGCGCTGCAGGTTTCATTGCATCTGCAACACTACCTGCCCATGCATACAACGTAAGTCATCATATCCAAATACTATACGTAGAATCACTAAACTAATCTATTCCAGCAACGCTACGGTTGTCTTATAGTTGCTGCGTGCGGCTCCTTTTCTTGCATCCCTCCACTCCTAGGTTGGCTCTCATCGAATTTGCAATCCACCGCGGCTATTGGCCTAGCTATCGCGCTCAACATCTCGATGGGTGCACCCGGTCAGATTGTTGGCGTGTGGATCTACAAGGCAGATGAGGCAGCCAAGGGATATCCAACCGGTCATTGGACTAACGCTGGCCTCTTGCTGTTCGTTGCTGCAGGCTGTGTTGGAATGCATTTCCACTATGTGTGGAGGAACAAGCAGGCTAGGGGAACAGGTGAAGCTCGTTTCAAGTACTAGATATTTGGTAGGACATGAGTTGAGATTGCTGCCAAAATTGGGCGACACTCAATTGAACAAGACTTTATGTAACTGGGTCCTGTTTTCTTTCTAAATTAATAGATATTGGAGACAGGAGATCAAGTTCATCAATATTCGTACGCCCCAGTGTCATACACGATCTTCGCCTATATCAAAGTCTATTTAATGCATAGTGTAGAACAACATTTCGAGTTTGTTGTAACAGAATTATATGACTTAAAGTGATGAGAGACCACCATAATGCACCACCCAAATCAATGGCAACTTAGCATGATTGGCAGCAGTTGGAAGTCCTCGGAATATTTGCCACTTAAGCACAAAATGTCTGACGTACTGCATTCGCCCATGGGGAGAGAAAATAATGTATTTCTGAACCTATATAATACTACATAGCATAGACTTAAATATTTCCACTACAACAGGAGCCCCATCCCAAACGAAAATGTTAATCTCGTTCCTATCTTATGTGTAGAACAACTTTTCTCGCTTCTCTTCGCTCGAAAATCTCGTATCCTTTTGCCGCTTCTTCCAAAGGAAGCTGATGCGTGACGTAACTCTTGAGAAACACCTGATTCTTCTGGAGGCATTTTAGTGCGTCGCTGAACACAGTTCGGACAGGAACGCGGCCATAGTTCATTCTGCGATAGGTTATGTCTAAGTAAAAAGAATCTTGGCTCGGAAAATGAATTAGAAACTTACGTGATGTTCTTTTGGTAACAATCAAGTCCGGTAAAAGGTAATTCAGACTGGTGGAAACCAACTGAAGACAGTATTCCGCAAGGCCGCAGTAACTGAAACGCCGATTTCAATGCTGCTTGATTGCCTACCACCTCAATCACAGCATCGGCTCCTCGACCGTCAGTCTTGGCCAGTACTCTCTCTAGCACGTTTTCGCGTGTGAGGTTAAGTGGTATCGCACCACAATGGCGAGCCTCTTCCAAGCGGTCGTCGACACTATCTACTGCAAATATGGTCTTGATGCCGTTGGATCGGGCGGCTACGATCGCACAAATACCGACCGGCCCGCATCCGAGGCACACGACGACTGCCTGGTCCAGAAGGTTCGCTGTCTGGTCGCCATTAGAGACGAGCCTGTTGTTTTCGCCTGTTGTCGTACTTAAACTGGTCAAGGGCGATTGTATTTGGTTCCGCAGACCTTCCACTGCTCTGCATGCTCCATAATAGCCGGTGGGAAAGATATCACACATCATAATCAACATTGAGCTGCTTAGGTCTTTTGGGACTCGCTGTAAGGTGCCGTCTGCAAAGGGGACGCGGACGAACTCAGCTTGTCCTCCTGCGAGCAGCTGGGTTCCAAAGGCTGCTCCGTTGACACATCGGTTTGTGAGGCCATGTTCGCAAAACCAGCACTTCATGCTAATGAATTGAATAATTAATACTAATGGGTTGTGTTTTTGGGAGATTTGAAAACTTACCAGACGGCGGAGAAAATTGAGACGACCTCGTCCCCGGGCGAGAACAGAGTTACATCATTGCCGACAGCTTCAACCGTTCCAATGAATTCATGGCCCTTGGAGCTCAGTTGTCAGTTTGTGATGACTTATGATAAAACTGGGTATCAGCGGCTGACGCACCATTATATGACCTGCTGCAGTTTTCTGATGGCCGCGATACATGTGTAGTTCACTTTTGAAACCTGGTTAGTCTGATTGGTCTTGGCGTCTTGACCCCGATGAACAATGTATACAATAATCATTACTCACCTGCCACATATTCCGGCCACTTTCACTCGTACAACTGCATCAGTGCCATCAACAATTGTTGGCTTTGGACGTATTTCTACTCCAACGTCGAACGGCCCGCGGAAAATGACTGATTTCATCGACATATTGGAAAGCCAGCTTTTTGTTCCACTCGTAGTGAATTCACGTGATGTGCTTCAGAGGCAGTGGATGTGAAAAAGGGGATGAGCCTTCGGAATATATTATTTTGTACTGATTTGCTATCATCTATACGTTTCCATCACGCCACAGTATAAGGATCAATTACGTTAGGTACGGCATCTTCCTCTCACTGGACTGAGCTGCGTCGGGCTCTTCCTCCCGGACAAGGCTAGTCAGGTTACGGCCTCTTACAAGATGCCGTTAAGAAGCCGCATAATTAATTATGGACTGGACACTTTAGAGCAGAGCGACTCCCCGACGCCTTAGACATAAAGGTAATTCAATGAAGGAAAAAAGACATTCCTGATGAATGGGCAATGGCATAAGTTATTATAAAAAAAGGCAACTACCAGATATTTTCTCAGTTCACTCTAATTTTCCCGGACCCATTTGCCGTTTTTTTTTGGGTTACTGAGAGCACTCAACATGTCGCTAACGGCATCATCCCTCCCTATCTCATTCCCTAAGGTCTACCTTCATGGCCAATACATTTCACCTCACTCTGAGGAGACGTTAACACTTTTCAACCCTAAAGACGGCGAGCTGGTGGCTGAGAATGTTCCAGTCGCTGACGAAACTGATGTCAATCTTGCTGTGAAGTATGCTGAGGAGGCCTTCCACGGCCCTTGGGCATCATTCAGCTGTGCGGAACGAGCAGATTGCTTGCGCCGCCTAGTAAGTCTGCTAGACGAGCGGCTACCAGACATCCTCTACTTGGACTCCCTCACCACCGGCAACCCCGTGTCCCTAATCCCAACTAGAGAAAAGAATTACATCAATAACTGCTTGCTTTATTACTGTGAGAACGCCTAGTCTAAGAAATGGTGTCCTGGGCAATGTATATGTTAATACTTTGGATGCAGCCGGTTGGACCGATAAGCTTCGTGGTGATTTTTTCCCCGATGACGACGGGTTTGTGAAAATTGTGCGACATGAGCCACTTGGGTATGTTTCTTGTTTTCTGCACAGGTTGTGTCATTCTGCTAATGACGACAGCGTATGCGTTGCGATTAATCCCTACAACTCTCCAATAGCGTCTCTCTTCATCAAAGCAGCTCCCTGCCTAGCGTCCGGTAACGTACTCATTGTCAAACCATCCGAGAAGAGTCCGTTGGGATCCCTGGCTGTTGCACCCTTGTTTGAGGAGGCCGGGTTTCCTCCTGGTGTAGTACAGGTTTTACCAGGTGATGGCACGACTGGAGCCCTATTAGCCAAGCATATGAGAGTGAGAAAGGTAAGAGTCGATGTTGGATTCTTTCCCACGAAATATCCCCCTCGATTCAGTATCTAATAATTACAATCATTGGAGTAAAACACCATCAAGGCTGACTATTTTTTAGATTAGTTTTACTGGCTCCATAGCAACCGGAAAGAAGATCCAGGTTGCTGCAACCGAGAGCAATTTGAAAAGAGTCACCCTAGAGCTAGGTATGCCCAAGCGATCGAAGTCAGTAGAACGACCATCGAGCTTTTCTAACTTCAAGTGTTTCTGAGAAGGCGGTAAAAGCCCAGCAATTATTTTTGACGACGCCAATCTTGATAATGCCATCACTTGGTATGATATTCCTCTACGTCACCTGACAAGATTTGTAGAGGTCCAACTAATAATTTCCTTCATTCCAGGACAGTGAACGGGATTCTAGCTCGTTCTGGGCAGGTCTGTGTGGCGTCTTCCAGAGTCTATGTCCAAAAGTCCATTGCTGAAGACTTCATATCTCGCTACATTGCTCGCATGAAAGCCGAGACACAGTGGATGGGAGATCCGCAGGATACGGATACCAAATATGGTCCCTTGGTCGACGAGACAGCTTTTGAAAAGGTGCGGGCGATGATTGCGCGCGGTCACAGGGAAGCTGAACTTGTTGTGGGCGGCACTCGGCTTGGAAAAAATGGCTGCTTTATCGAGCCTACTGTCTTTCTCAATCCGAAACCTGACGCAGAGATCTACAGGAACGAAGTATTTGGTCCTGTTTCCATCCTTAAGACGTTCGAGACGGAGGAGGAGGTTGTGGCGGCAGCAAACGACACTGAATATGGATTAATGGCTGGCGTTTTCACCAGAGACATTAATCGAGCCATCAGGGTTTCTGAGCGCATAGAGTCTGGCGTGGTTGGAATCAATTGCGTCAGTGTTGTAAGTCCTCCAACCCCAACCCCCTGCAAGCACAATAACCCTTTTTTTATTTTTTTAGATGTTGATAGTTTGTCTGGCTAACTAAAGTAAAGATGAATATTCAGGCCCCATTTGGAGGCAAGAAAGCTTCTGGTATCGGCCGTGAATTTGGTGAATATGTACGCACCACCATTGATGATGACTCTAGAACAGCATATGCTGACGTCCCCGAATAACAGGCATTGAGGGCTTTCACAGAACCAAAAACAATTCTGATCAAGTGAGTCCGATTGTTTGGCTAAGGTTTTTACATTCAGAGGATGCTAATGGTATTGAAAAGCGTGAACTCGGGATGAAGCCGCTTGAATTCCCGAGTGCCTAGTCGGGGTCGTAAGGAGGGAACCTTCGACCATGGTAGATAGGCAACTTGCTTAGTACCCTTGAGGCGTGTTCTTCCAATAATCAATCTCCCAACGAACCAAGTAGTATGAAAGGCATTGAGTAGAGATACTAAGATAGGAGCCTAAAACGAACTGTTCAGAATTTTTCTGTTCCTATTTCTTACTGACGTAAAATTCAGGACCAACCATCTTTTCGCAACAATTCCGCTGTTTGTATTTATGCCACCCTGGGCACGCTCTCATAGGTAAATGGCCAACCCATTGTCTTGGACAATCCCCTGGCCATTTGAATAACCTTTAAGGACCCAATCGACATCGGCTGTTAGTCTCACGTGTTTTTACTCTGAATTGTACACCACATATTTTTCAAATGATTTGCTCTTGACCCTTGCTACGACAAGCATGTGCTTTATCATTTCGATACACTCACGCTGCCACAAGCTGGCCCCACCCAGTTGATTCAGGGATGCCGTTCAGTTGTTGAAGCGCTATTCAGCGATTGCTCCGCGTGATGAAGGTCCCAAGTCAGGCAAAGGCAGACGGAATAGCTTAGCCGACCACTGGTTGTAGCTATGGAGTATGAGCCCAGGGCTCAGCCTATGAAAGACGTTAACCCCCGCGTCGACGTCGAGCGGGTGCCCGGCTCCGAAGACGCCGAAGACGCTTGCGGGCAAATTACAGTGGAAGTCGGACAAGTTCCCCGAATTTTGTCAAGGAAGCCAATGGCGTCATTGGTGACAAACCCGGGGACCTCATTATACAAATACCCACCCCGGCCTCTTATTTCCTGGAGTGCCAAGCGTCTGCGTTGGAAGAAACCGCTCTCTTCGTGGTTCGGGCTCGGCATCATCGGCATGGATAATGCTGACATTCACAAAAGTAGGATCGGCAAGTCGGACAGAACACGGGTTGCCTGCCGCCGCTGCAACTCCAGGAAAATTAAGTGCACTGCGGCTTCAGGAGTTCCTTGTCGGGGCTGTGTGATATCTCGCAGCGACTGCATACTTATCAATTCGCAAAGGGGAAGGTATTGGTTACATTATCGAAGCATTGCGCAAGTTGCATGAAGGGAGTAAGTGAGCTCACATGACCCTTCAGATATGTCCGTCGAAGAACCCAGAGAGTGGAGGATCCACCTTCCAATCCAATACTGTCGCCGGCCATGGTTTCTGGGACGCCGAACCCTCAGCTTTTACACGTAACCACGTCCGCAAATCCCACTAGTCAGATTATGGAGGAGGGGGAGGAGGAGGAGGAAGAGGAAGATGGAGAAGAAGAGGAAGCACGGCCAGAAACAACTACTAGCTGGACAGAGTCGCCTGCCGACACGGACAGTGGCCAGCTTTTGCAAGGCTTATCTCAATCATTCAACAGTCGTGCGCCTAGAGATTCTAGTGCCATGTTCTACCTCTACATCGCCGATCAAATCGACCAAGATGCACATTCAGGCCAGCAACTTACCCGCAATACCGTCAGCACATTCTATGCGGGGGAGTCTTTCAACCTTACATATGTCATTAACGACGTCCTCGGACCATTCCTGAGTGACAGACGTGATTACCAGAGACGTCTCTACTTCCCCATTGCGGAGGGTTACGATCCGTCAGACATGGACCGACAGAACTTGGTCCATGCACAAATAGAGCTGCTGAGGGACAAGCAGGTCCTTCATCTTCTCAGCGGCGACGCTCTGGAGAGACTACTTGCGGCATATTTTAAGTGGTTTCACCCTTGTTTCCCTTTGCTTACCCATTCTGGATTTCTTGCAAAGTGTGTCCGCAACCAAATGTCACTGCTTGTTTTGAATGCCGTGTTACTAGTCGCCGTTACAATCTGCGACACTAATGACCTGCAGTTGACTGGATATGCCACACGCCACCAGGCACGAGAAGTATTTTATCGACAGGCAAAAACACTCTATGATGCCAATACAGATCCAGACAAAGTTAATATTGTTATTGCCATGTTTCTGATGAGCTTCTGGTGGGGAGGCTCCAACGACGAGAAGGATTCGTTCCACTGGCTTGGCATTGCCGTCAGTCTCGCCCAGAGTTTGGGAATGCATCGATCGTAAGTACTCAGAGTTCTGGAATTGCATGAACTACAGACAACCTTCCCTTAAGACGTAGTTCAAGAAACCTAGCCTCGACTGCTGACAAGAATCCGCCTACTGTAGGACCGCGAAGACAGATATGGGCGCTGAGAAGTCCAAACAATGGAAGAGAATATGGTGGTGTTTACGGGCAAGAGCTTATCCCACCACACCTATCGAAAATTCTACAAGTTGGCTGACATGAAGCTTCAGATAAGAGACACATTGACCAGCGGGTCCATCGGCCGTCCAAGGCATTTTTCTGAGCGTGATTGTGACGTGGAGATGCTGCAGCCGCATGACATTGATGACTCTGTGAGTGGGCTCGAAGACGAAGAAAAAAAGTACTACGCTTGCCAGATGGCACAGCTTTCTATCATATGTACGTCTTACAGTATTTTTAACCAACACTGTCTTTATCCTAACGTAAACGATAGTTGGCGATGTCATCAGTTCTCGATATTCGGTCGTACAGTCAGAGAGTTTAGATCAGAGAATTGCTCTCGAAGATAGATTGGACGGCTTCCGAAGAAGGATACCGCAGAGCCTTCAATATCAACAGCGGGTCAATGGAAAGACGGGCGAAGGGTTGTGGGCTGCCATGCTTTTGATGGCGTTCAAGTAAGTCTTGTCTCGCTCTCAAGGAGGTAGGGGCTATGATAATACTTGCACTTATTAACTTGAACATTGCGTAGCTTTGGAGTTATTCTACTTTGTCGACCTCCATACAGCCCTAGAAACGAACCGAGCACATCCATCTGGGGCAATCGGTCTAAATCAACTGAAGCTGCTAATGAGATTACTCGAGTTATGGAAGACATCCTTTCGGCTTCTGCGGTACGATTATGTCAGATACATACGTAGGTCATCTCCCACGAATCATCAAACTTACTCACTATTCAATTCCACTGACTTGGCCTGCAGGATCCCCGCTCTATTCAACTCGTTGTCAATGCATGTTTTCGAGCTCTGTACGTCCGAGTCGATAGGACGCGAGCTTGCGCAAAATCGTGCAAGAATTTGTATGCTGGGACTGAATTGCCTTCAAGAATCTTGGCCGGTGAGTGGTTGGATTCTAAAACTGTTTGTCGAAATCATGGAGCGGTTGCGTAGGAAGTTTCCTGGGCCTGGAGGACTAAGGTCCTCTGATCCTGGAGGCCCTACACGCGCTTTCGGGCCGACGTCATCTAACACAGTGGCTGAGACAAATTTAAACTCACTCAAAAACGCCCCGTATTATGGACAAGAACCGTCTCATGGAGCTGCAATGGAACCTCGATTCTCTTTAGCAACATCAGCTACGTCCATGGATGGTATGGCCCCTGAAACGCAACTCCCAGAGATGTTCCCCAACCTGCTTTTTTTGGACGAACTTTTTTCGGACATCAACGTAGGCCAAGTTAACTTGTCCACTGGTTTATAGTTGCTGAGAGTGCGAGCTCTAGTAATGACGTGGGATCAACAAGATGAAATGTCTGGTAGACAAAAGATCAAATTAATTGAGATCTGCCGACTTGTACGCAATGTAAGGTGACTGAAAGGTCTGCTTGACGATCAATTTAAAAGGTTCCAGTATTTTGGATAGTAAT
Source organism: Mariannaea elegans (assembly GCA_930272665.1). Lineage (NCBI taxonomy): Eukaryota > Fungi > Ascomycota > Sordariomycetes > Hypocreales > Nectriaceae > Mariannaea > Mariannaea elegans. Next base: position 35,515 of record CAKNEU010000088.1, read on the forward strand.
TGAAACGTTAACTAGTTTAAAACACTGCTATTGCACAAGGTGGCGATCCTACGCCTCCAATTATATGAAGCGGTGCACTTGTCAAAAAGAAAGACCACCTCTTCAAGTTTTCGCACACAGAGCTCAGCTCCTCCAAATTCCACAGTTCCCCAATGGGAGTACCCCACTGGCAGAGAAGCCATTCATGTAAACAGCAATCTTGAGGATATGGCCAACATTCCCATCCCATAGTATCTCCGGCCACGGCGGCAAAGTGCTTCGAGTAGAGCCATTTGACCGTCTCCATGTTATTAGTCACTCCAATCATAAAGTGCTGTTGCTGAGTACCGAGGGTTCTTGTTGCAGCATTTGCGCGGCTGTGCAGTTTGTTAAAAATTACGAGCGCTTCCGGAGTGATGAAGCTGGACTTACTCATGCCAGCGGACAAACCCAGTCCGGACAATGAGAATGTCACCAACCCTACACTCAGTACCCTGATATTTCAAGACTTCTTCCAACTCCGATACTGTAATTTCATGAGAGGATATTGCGCTAGGCGGTTCTTTTCCGGGGTTCACGTGCTCCCACCATCGTAGCTGCGCCAACTAGTGTTTAGTCTTAGCCGTGCAGATTACTTAAGGCACTCACCCAGTCAACTAATATTCCTCTGCCCACTATTCCACCGCGTTGGCAAATATCTGCGACGAAGGTTTTGAGTTAGTGGGATTTAGGCTTCTGTCGTGAGGTTTCTAAGCCGAACTTGACACGTACTATGAGTTCCATTTCGATTGGTTGCTATAGCGTCCTCTAGACTAAGACCATTATAAAATAAACCCTGACTTTGAATACACCACTATTCAAGTAGATTCGAAGTTGGTCAGTAACTTCTCTAGTAGGCTTCACCGACTAATCTTCTACGCATTACCAATCCCGGCAGCCGACTTACATGCTTTAGACTGTCCCATTGAGAGCTGGTTTGGGTGTTAAGTTTGATTTCATCGTCCAGGCCCTTAAAGCCTTCATTCGACATGGACTTAATGTGATGTTGGACAGGAATTCGACCGAAGCCGGGAAACTCTAAGTTGTTCAAAGGCCAATCCAACTGGACATGTTTTCCAGTCTGGATCTCTGTCGACGCGTTTCGGACGGTTTCGGCGGTGAGCAGATTCAGTGCTGATTGCAATCTAGTCTTAGTTCATGGCTCTCATCGGATAGCGATGAAGCACTTACTCCCAAGCTCGTCCTTCTTGTCATCTCGATCGAAGAAACCCCAGAGGCAACCTTGTGGCTGATTGGGGACCAGGGGTAGGTCACTGAAAGCAGGGAAGTTGAAGTCCATCTTGTCAAGTCACAATTGTCAAGTTGGGAGATGCAAACAAGTAAATGCCGAAGAGAGACAGACGAATATATTAAGCTTGGATGGGTAGGTTGTCGGCATTTCAACTGGATACCTTGCCTACAGTAACGATGAGCTAGAGGCATCTAATTTTACTTACTTTAGCCTACCCCGCATGAGAACCCGAGTTTTGGGGACGAACCGTGTGAACATGGGAATAATGACGGGGACTTAGCCGGACGCATCTCTGGGGTCCCCGCAACTACCCCGCGCTTTCGGCTTCTTCTGGACGTGCTTGGCCGTTGCACTGCAAGAGACCGCAGTCCGGACGTAGTTTCGGGGTCTTGAAGCCTCCCCTCGAGTCAATCTTGGCCCCAGAGGAATAATAACCGACCTAGAGAATAGGAGAGCTTAAAAGGAGCCTGCTGAGCTGCAGTGCCCCAGTTGTCGTTCGTAGTATCATGCTCCCCTTTTTAATTGTATGCTCTGTATAGTGAAAATGCTAGCCCCGTCTGTCTATCGCATTTTGGTATGTCCAAGTTCAGTCCAATCAATATATGTGCTATACTCACATGTCATAACGCTAGATTGTCGCCTTTGTCGCTCTTGGGAGCATGACATATGGCTACTGCGCGAGCATCATTGCTACTACTCTAGGACAGCCATCCTTCATCACCTACTTCAACCTCGATACTAGGTCCAATGCCGCCCAGCTAACTGGAGCCATCAACGGCCTTTTCCAAGCCGGTGGCCTGTTTGGGTGCCTATCATGCATCAAGTCTGCCGACACACTTGGTCGACGACGCGCTATTTTGTTCACCTCTCTCATCGTCGTAGTTGGAGGTGCTCTCCAAGCTGGGAGCGTCAATATTGCCATGTACCTTGTATTTCGGTTGGTGACTGGTTTTGGCATTGGTACGCTCCTGAATCTGCATTCGTCTCGAGAATGTTTAGCCCAGGCTAACAATACGCCAGGTTCGATGGTTGTCCTAATACCTCTTTATCAGTCCGAGATTGCGCCTCCTCGTATCCGAGGGCTCCTCGTCGGCATGCACGGTGTCATGATCTGCATCGGTTATGCACTTGCTAGCTGGGTCGGATTAGGCTTTTACTTTGTGAATGTTTCTGGCGCACAATGGCGCCTGCCGCTGGCCATTCAGTGTTTGCCTCCTTTGTTTCTGGCTTTAGGAATATCCTTTCTCCCGGAATCCCCTCGTTGGTTGCTTGACATGGACCGCTCGGATGAAGCTCTGAAAGCCTTTGAGGCAGTCAGAGCGGAGTCTGACGATTCAATTCTTGGTGATCGTGAGGCTATACTACAAGAGTTTGCCATTCTGCGAGATTTGATTTACCGTGAAAAGATGGCTGAGTACCGATTCGCCGATCTCTTCACGTCACCCGGCATGCGTAAAAGGAGTATCATTGGATTTATGATCATGTTCGGCTGTCAAGGAACCGGCACTCTCGTAATTAATAGTTCGGCCTCTCTACCCTTTCTACCGTTTGCAGCTTACTAACTTGAAGCTTTTAGATTATGGACCTATGTTATACAAGGCATTAGGTTTCTCGACTGTGCCTCAGCTTCTCATTCAGTGTGGCTGGATCACCGTCTGTCCATTCGGAAATTTGTTGAACTCATTGATCGTCGACAGAGTTGGCCGGACCCGTCTTCTCCTGGTTGGCTTTATTGGCGTGATTACGGCTCTCGTCGGAGAATGCATTGCCGTCAGCTTGTTCCAACAATCGGGTTCCCGATCCATGGCCAGCTTAGCCATCTTCTTTCTCTTCTGGCATATGGCATGCTTTTCGTCAACTTCAGACGCCACGTCATACATTTACGCGTCCGAGATCTTTCCAACCCCTCTTCGCGCCAAAGGGTTGGCTGTATCCATTTCAGGACTGTTTGTCGCAACTATCATCTTCCTCCAATGTGCACCCGTTGCCTTTGACGCCATTGGCTGGAAGTATTATACTGTTTTCATCTCTTGTTCAGCTCTCATCTGTGTTTTTGTATGGTTTTGTTGTCCCGAGGTATGAATTTCTGACTTCTAACAATGCGGTGGACTTTCTGGCTAACAGTTTCAACTCTTAGACACGCCAATGCTCTCTGGAAGAAATCGACGTTGTATTTGGCGACACTACTGCAGATGCGATCCATGAGAAGGCTGGAGAAAAGTTCGTTGAGGACGTCTCTGCAACCGTAGACGAGAAGTGACTTACTTTTCAGGGCAAAAAGGTTATTTGGGAACCATGGCTATTGGATCTGAGGCTGGTATCGAGTAGGAAAGAACAGTAAGGATGGTCAAGAACGTTAATTTGATATAATGAAGTGATATTGTTGCAAAAGACGAACGTCCCTCGCGATACAGCAGGGACCCCTATATATCCTTCATGATAGATATTGCATTTCCGATTATCACAAATTGAATACAACATCAGGTATAACTACTTTAGTCTCTAATACAATATCCTGTGCCGACTTACCCACCATAAATTTATACTCTCCCCCGCGGACAACCCACTTGCGTACTGTCTCATCGAACGACGCGACGTCCCGGACAGCTACGGACAGGCTCACCGCTATCGTCTCACCCGGACTTACAGTGACCTTTTTGAACGAGACTAGCGCCTTGACTGGATTAAGAGGCAATATGCAGGCGTTGCCTACGTATATCTGCACCGCGATCGCGCCAGCCACGTCTCCCGTATTGGCAACATCGACGTTAACGGCGAAGTTTTTATTCCCAAATTCCTGGATACTCAGGTTCGAGAATTTAAACCTGGTATACGACAGGCCATGGCCGAAAGGAAAGTTGACCTTTTCAGCTGGCAGGCGGTCAAAATGCCGGTAGCCCACGAATACACCCTCCTTGTACATTACTTTGAGGTGCCCGTCCTTGCCGAAGGCGCCGGGGAAATTACCGTGCGCGGGACAATCTTCTAGTCGCTTGGGAAATGTGCAAGTGAGGTGGCCCTCTGGGTTGCGGCGGCCGACAAGAATGTCCGTTATGGAATTACCAACCTCTTGGCCAGGAAACCAGGTTTGGAGGAGACCCTGGACCTGCCCCAACCAGGGCATAGCGACGGCAACCCCTGTGGAGTTGACGACGATGGTCCTAGGGTTGACAGCCGCAACAGCGCTGACGAGGCGGTCCTGACTGCCGTCTTTGGGCAAATTGAATGACTGCTGATCCTGGCCCTCCGTCTCCCAGAAGGGTTCGTGACCAGTGAATACGATAGCTGTATCAGCTGCTTTGGCGATCTCGATGGCCTCAGATATGAGGTCTTTGTCGCATTCAGAAGCCGACATGTGACCAACACGTAAGCCAATGCGTCCCTCGAGAATGCCGAGGTTCTGTCCTGCCCTCCTGCCTGGCGGAGCAGTTCGGACAGAAATTTTGTACTGATGCCCTGCCCTTAGAGGAACCTCAATCTTTGGAGCCGGGGCACCTCCGAATAGAAAACCCATTGCATCATTGCAGCTATTTGTCTGTTCATAGATGACCTCGTCATCGATGGCGAGCTTACTAGGTCCAAGTCCTGAGCAGCTGAAGTAGTAGAGCGCCGACTCGGTGGCGGTGTAGATACCCTCAAGGCTAGCCTCCTTATTGTAGATGTCAAGTGAATTGAGGACGTCAATCGCAGACTCCTTAAATCCATGTTGAACAGAAATTGGGTTTGACTGGCCAGACTCAAAAATTTTATAAGTGAAACCCTTGCTGCCGTTGAGATCACGTACGTTCTCTGTAATGGAAGGGAGTGATCGAAAGGTGTGAGCACCTGCGATTTCAATTAGCTATAATCGTTGGCAGCCAAACTGAGGTGATAAACCTTTCGCATAAGAAAAATTCACGTCATCTCCAAGGGCCTCTTGGAGAGCATCCCAAGGGGTTATAGAGTAGTGAGCGTTAACCGAGGCACTGCCGCCTCCATGAGCCATTCCTGTCTTGGCATAACCCAACAGAGCAATTGTCTTGCCCTTCACCTTGTCTTTCGTCAAGGGCAGGATGTTGTTCTCGTTTTTCAGTAGAACAATTCCTTTGGAACCGACCTCACGGATGAGAGTCTGATGGTCTGGATTGTTGATAGCTTTCTCAGTGGGGATAGCATCATCCTCGAAGCATCCGAGACGCTTGAGAAATCTTAACACGCGCATGACGCGTGCGTTAATAGTATTCTCCGAGACTTCTCCAGCCTTAACAGCCTTGATTACAGCTTGAGGCTTTCTCCACCGAGCAGGACCTGGCATCTCTAGGTCTAGACCAGCATTAAGAGAGGCGGCAGTTGAGTTCGTGCCGCCCCAGTCGCTCATAACGAGCCCATCCCACCCCCATTCACCTCTGAGCACTTGCTTCAATAGAAACTCATTAGAGTCCGCATGGTGACCGTTGACTAGGTTATATGCAGTCATGACGGCCCAGGGATTGGACTCCTTAATAGCGATCTCGAAGGGTTTAAGGTAAATCTCTCGCAGGGTCCGTTCGTTGATGGTCTCGTCCACAGTCAGGCGCTCAGTCTCCTGTTCGTTGGCAGCAAAGTGCTTAATAGTGGCAGCGACACCGCCGCTTTGAATGCCAACGACGAGCTGGGCGGCCATCTTGCCTGTCAGAAGTGGATCCTCAGAAAAGCTCTCGAAGTTACGGCCGCCCAAAGGATGCCTATGAATGCATACGGTAGGTGCCAGGACACAGCGAGCTCCCTTGGTTCGTGTTTCCTCAGCAAGGGCCAGCCCTACCCTCCTGGCGAGATCCACGTCAAAGGTGGAGGCCAAGCAACAAGCGGCCGGAAAGCAGGCGGCTGTGATGCCGCTATCAAAGGACGCACCACGAGCGCCGTTGGGGCCATCTGAGGTCTTGACGGCTGGAATATTCTTTTCAGGAATGGGGAAAGTCTCCCACAAATTAGCACCAGCGAGGAGGGAGGCCTGAATCAATGGTAAGAGAGGGCTAGTTGTGGAGACTTATGATTGTAAGCCTACCTTCTCCTCAAGAGTCAACTTGATGAGGACCGCTTCAAGGTCTATTGAAGACATTGCAAAGGCTAGAACTGAGGTAATGTGAGTATAAGAGACGAGGCATGTGGATAGAGAGATTAATAAACTTCTAAGAAGAGTCGTAACTTTAATAAGTTCAGCTGGAGATTGTCGAGCTGAGTCCCCAGTGGTAGCCCCGGGTACACTTCGACATAGTGAAGCGGGCCGCCAGGAACCGACATAAACAAGAACGATGTGGAGTTGGGCCTTTCGGGAGTCGGTTGCATCATCAACATCAATCCAGTCAGCCGAAAGTGTGCCTTCTATAAAAATAACGCACTAGATATTGAAGTTGTCGGCATTCGTTCGGACTTCGCGCGTTTTGGCTGCCACTTGTGCTCAGAATATCCGACTTCTGGGGCTCCCGGCTGAAGCGGACAAACGGCGGCGCGAAGTCTCAGAAATTTCGCATTTTTTGGTTTGAATGCCTTCGGGTTTCAAGTCGCAACCTGCTAGAGGCGGCGTTGAGGAGTTATTCCTTAACAGCCAGCAATTCATGCCGGTTCACCCCCAACTATGAGAGAGAGCTACTGGCTTGCGAGAGTCCTTGAGTAGGGTGAGATATACACAAAGATAGAAGTTGACCTTTCCGTCGATACAATAATACTATGGCCCACAAGTTGTATCTCTATCTCTACTAACCCAGTGTAAACTCAAGCACATACCTATTACTATTAGCATTCTATTAGAGATTCCTAAATTTGCAGACTGTAAGGATACGTTGCTTCCCAAAGAGCGTGAGACGTGGATCCGAGACGGTACGACGCCGGCCAAAATTATTAATACGGTTGTTGATGCTTAGGCCGAATTGCCATGGTGCATTTCAAACAGCGAGACCCGCGAGCACCGACGCTATCAGCCGCGAGTCCCGACCACTGAACCTCCATGGATCTATGGAACTGATCCTTTCCTGGGGTAAATTGCATGACTCTGGGGTCCCCGCAAACTCCCCAGGAAGTGAATAGTCTGGAGTTGCTTTGGCTTACAAGAACGATCATTCGCCCAGGGTCGTTCAGTTGGCTTCCAGATCTTTAGTCCGGGGAAAAGTCCGATGTTTCTCAAACCATCTGCTCCTTTGGATAAATATTTCTCTCTCTCCAAAAATAGACTTGCAAAACTCGATACGCGATTATGGACAATCCATCACCAAAGCACGAGACCCTGAACACACCCGCAGACCACGGCCCTGCTACTACCCTCACACACGTTTCAAACAATACCCATCACCTGTGGTGGAAGGACCCGGGCTTAAGGAAGCTCAACATCTTGCTCACATCCGCATTTCTCGGCTCTATAGCCAATGGCTATGATGGGTCCCTTATTTCCGGACTCGAGGCGATTCCTCGGTGGTACGATGATTTAGGCGGCCTGGACGATACAAATCTGCTCGGCCTCCTCATTGCCGCTTACTCGTTTGGTGGAATTCTGGCCTTTTTCGCAGCTCCTTGGATTGTGGACAAACTAGGTCGCCGACGTGGCATAATTCTCAGTGATGTTTGTATCATAGCGGCCGTTCTTGGCCAGTCCTTCTGCAAAACGGCTGTCCAGTTCCTTGGAACTCGACTGGTGCTTGGCTTTTTTGCAATTTGCCAACCCATGAGCACCACCACACTTTTAACGGAACTTTCGCACCCGCGCCAGAGGGCAGTTATGGGAGCACTGTTCAATACGTTCCCTTTTGTTGGCTCTATAACCGCTGCGTGGACAGCGTTCGGAACCCATAATCTCGACAGCGTCTGGTCATGGCGAACTCCGGTTATAATGCAAATATTTTGGAACATGGTACAGGTTGCCTTCGCTCTGTTTGTACCAGAATCCCCTCGTTGGCTTGTCAGCACCCACAAGCACGATGAAGCCAAGAGAATCTTGATAAAGTACCATGCCAATGGAGATGAGCATGACCCGTTTGTTGCTCTTGAATTTGCCGAGATCTGCTCGTCGATCGAGCTTACCAGGGCCCAGCCGGCTAGCTGGGCCTCCTTATTCTCTACCCCTGGCAACCGAAAAAGAGTCATAATTTGTCTTACGCTTGGGTTGTCCATCCAGTGGGTCGGTAACGGAATCGTCAGCTACTACTTCGCCCCAGTGCTGCGCACCATCGGGATCACCAGTGCTACACAGCAACAAGGTATCAATGGCGGCCTGCAGGTCTACAACTGGTTTCTCTCCATCGCTGGAGCTCTTTTCGCCGAGCGTGCTGGTCGACGAATGCTCTTTTTGGCATCCAGCTGCTCTATGTTGCTGTTTATGATTCTGGTTCTCGCATGTTCAGCTGTTTTTGCCAACACAGGAAGCCGTGCAGCCGGAAACGCGGTGGTTGTCTTCCTTTTCCTGTTTCTTGGTGGTTACGTAATTGGTTTTACACCGATACCAATCTTGTATGTTAACGAGATTTGGCCAACCAACCTACGCGCCAAGGGGACGAGCATATTTTGGTTTTCACAGACAGCGGCACTTTGCTTCAACCAGTATGTTAACCCCATCGCGCTGAAGGAGATTCAATGGAGGTATTATTTCGTTTACATCGGTGTGCTAGTCGGGGTTATTGGTTTTGTATATTTCTACCTGCCGGAGACCAAGGGCAGATCGTTGGAGGAGGTTTGCGGAATCTTTGACCAGCAGTTTGCGGATGTCGTTGCCCATTCTGGTAGTGTTGTAGCAGCAAAGGAGGAGAATCCTCGAACCTCCACGGTCGAGATGGTGGCTTGACGCTGTAACTCGTTAATATTCAATAGCAAACAAGCACTGGACGAGCTCTGCCAGCATGCGCGCTACTTTCATTCTCGGAGCCGATCTTGGTACCATAGAATTAGGATCTTTACCCAAGGGCGGAAGGTTTCATCCGGCTGCCGGGTGAATTCGACCCAAGCACACGGTTCCTTCCCCATATTTTACGAAAGGTAGTAACTATACAATCTTTAATAGATTTAAATAGCTAAATAAATAATAATAAATTACTAAACAAGTAGGAGTTTCATCTTGTCTTCTGTGTTCACCTGTATTTTCTGGACGAACAAGGTCAGCGTTGAACTTTGTTAAAGATGCAATAGTGTCTTTATTTTTTGACTAACTTACTCAATGCCACCTCATTTCTAGGTCCCAACTGACTAACCGCAATCTAATCCAACCTCTTTGTGCTTCCTTATTCTTTGGATCGGAAAATAATATCGCTGGTAGTGACATGGTTTCTGCCTCGGGGATTCCGCCCTTCGCCAATTATGTTGGTGGGATACACTATCAACTCTGTACTACCCCGTCCTGCCATCGAATATTTGTCATGACGACTTGAAGGCTTGAATCATATTATTAATCACTAGTAGACTAGGTCTAGCTTGATTGAGCAAGATTTGCGGCGGCCGCTATCGGCTCCCGGGAAGTTTCTCTCATGTTCGGCTCTCGCGGCTTTCGCGGCTTTCGAGTAACCTCTTGTAGAAACTCAACGTCGAACCAAAGGGGGGTACGAACGTCTTCAAAATTTCTCTGTCCTTGCTCTCAGTATCTGATAGGTATAGTCCTCATTCAATGCTTGATCGCACGTCTTCTGCCTTGCTTTTTCGGTGAAGACCTTCGGTTGATATACTATAAACCAATGCAGCAACGAAGTGGTGGTTGTTGGGTATGCTGGAAACGCAAGGTATCGGATCTCTCTCTTCCGCATCAAGCCAAATTGTTGCTAAACCACTACAAGCTGAAATGCGACAGCACCGCTCCCAAACATTGTGCTAACTGCGCGAAACGTGGGGTTGAATGTCTTTATGATGATCCCAGTCTTGGCCAAGGTGAGTCAGAGTCCCGTGTTTCATTCGTGTTCATTCGTGTTCATTCGTGTTGATTACGAGACCTGATACCTTGTGCCAGCCACAGAGCGACAAGGGAGAATAGTCCCGTCGCGACACGTAACGGAAGCTGGCATTCCACGTGGAAGGGCCCAACGTGCATGCACCAACTGTGCTGCTCAAAAGCTGAAATGCTCTGGCGACGAAAATGGTTGCCAGCGATGCTCTCAAAATGAGCTGGTTTGTCAGTATCCTGCTCCCAAACGTGGCACTAAGCGCTCTGTCGATTCTCGCTCGGCATTTCACCGATTGCCCCAGAGGCGAACTGGACAGTCCGCCACCAGTAAAGGCCATTCAAATAATGAAACACAACCCTTTCAAGACCAGAACGCAGAACCTAGTGCTGAGGCGCATCGTGATTGGGTCCCGTCGCGACTTCAGAGCGGTTCGTCACAGGTCAGCATGTAGGCAATCCGAAAGCTCTACCTTGGCTTAGAATATACTCTAATGACTTCACCAGAGTCTCCCAAGAATTATCCTTCGCGAAAAATATCATCAGACAACATGTCGATGCTTACTTTCAGTTTGTTTATCCAATAACCACTCATGGATTTCTCCACCAAGGAACTCTTCTTGAACAGCTAGACAGCGAGAAAGTCCCAGCGGTGGTCCTCAAAGCAATTGCCGTTTCCGCCGCTCAGTATGTGGCGCAATCATCCAAAGGAGCCAAACAGATCAGACAGTGGGCTCAGGAAGTGGAATCTTACATCATGACCCATTTAGGGACATTTTCAACCGTGAACCTACAGGCTATTCTTTTGTTGACGACCTATTATCATTCCAACCGTGATATGGGAAAGACCTGGATGCTGCTTAGCATGGCGGCGCGGTTGGCATACGCCCTACAACTCCATAGGGAATCAAATTCTCGACCACCAGAAGAAATCGAGTGTCAAAGGCGAATGATGTGGAGTATTCGTATCTTGGACCGCCTTCTTGCGGCGACAGTTGACGAATTTTCTCTCTGTTCGAAGCACCTGGACAAGCTAAAGTTGCCATGTGACGAGCACCTTTACTCGGCCGGAATGCCAGCGAAAACAGACACACTAAACGCCTTCAAAGGAAAATCACCAATACCAAATATTGGAGGCTTCGCGGCTTTTGTTGGGCTGTTCGATATTTGGCGGGAAATTCTCCAGTAAGTATTAGTTATTACGGATACTTGTTAATGGCGTCCCAGAGCGAAGCATCACTAATCACTTTCTGCACAGGTTCATGAAAGACATGACTACCAAGAGACGGCAACCCCTAAGCTTTGATGTTAATGAAATAATCCAACACGTCTATGCACTCCGTCAAAAGCTGGTCGATTTTGAACAAAAGCTTCCGTCCAACCTTCAATTTTCCTGTCGTAACTTGTATCTCCATCCCAATAGCTCCCAAAAGCTCACTTTTGCCATGCTTCAGTCTTGGTGGTACGAATGCCATTGCGATTTGTACCGCTTCTCACTTCCTGGATTCCGCGAGTCTCTCGATTTAACCTCGACAAATGCAGCGTTTGCAGAACATTGCCAACAGCAGGTTTTGCAAGCATCGCAAGCCCAGAGCAACTTCTGGCGATGGATCGCAAATACAGGACATATATTTGTCTCTGATCCAAACCTCATGGTCTTGGTATATTCCAACACGAAAACGCTGGTGGCTAGCACAAAACTGGGCGGCATGGTGCCAGCAACAGAAACTAGTATTCCCGGTGCCACAAGTGACATCTCGGTTTTACTAGCCTCGAATGTTTCGTTCCTTGATGAGCTGGCACGAAGAATTCCAATGGTTGCCAACATTGTAAGTGTCAGAGACTTCCATTCCAGTGGCGCCGACTTGTCGCACTATAAATGGTTGAATGGGTCTGTCTGATGTTGAAGGCTGTGCTAATAATCCTTCCCTCCTTGCAGCAACAAGAAATCCGAATCATTATTCAGAAAAACGATCTCCGAGCGTCTTCCGAAGCCGTGATGTGTGTTGGCTTACCTCTCGAACGCCGGCATTCACGCCAAGATCTCATTGATGAGATGAGTCAACAAGATAGACAAAAACTCCTGGGAGCTTCCCCAGAATACGCCGCAGAGTCTACAGGGCCGATGAAGCCTTCTTTGGACTCGTGCACTAAGTCTCCCTCCAGTGGAGAGGCGAGTGCCAATCGACGACAGTGCCCAACAGCAGCTGATGCAGGCGACACGGGAGTCCCGAACAGAATAGACGTTAGGGAACAAAATTGTCAGTCGCCAATACAAATTCAAACACCTGTTAGTCCGGAAGAAAACGGTCTGGAGCCCACCAGATTACCAAGCCACTCAGGAGGGGCATTACCCTACGAGACGGAGCAAGGATTGGATCAGTCTCGTCTCCGAACTGGGAGCGACACAGAGAGCGAGCAGTTTCTGGGAATACCTGAGGGCAATTTTATTGATGGCGTACCTGGTTACTTCTCACCATTCGAAATTGCAACGAGTGAAGATATGCAAAGTGCGGTATTTCACTTTCCTATAGGAAGCGAACCACAGCTGGACACTAATAGGTTCTGGATGCAATTCTAAATGAACTCTGTTATGAAAGCCCTTGTACTTGTCTCAGGTGGCTAATTATGTCGTGAGTGGGTTTCGTTATTAGTTCATCTTCAGAGTATTAGTATCTTTCGGGTATTTCATCGGTTATATCCTCAGTAGTGTTGAACGGCCAACTCATTCTTGCTTGGTTTGTATATATACGGGAGCTATGAGACTGCGCCATACTTTTCAGGGTGTCTCAAGGGGCTCCTAATTGATAGGAAAATAGAAGAGTTTTCTCCATTAACCTTGTAACCATTCACCTCGGACAACCTAATGCGATATTTTTTGAATAACCGCAACACTAGAAGATCTTGGCCACGTCTTTCGTTGATGCCGGCCATCGAGATCCGGTGTAGGCCGAGTTCCGAAAGGCCTCGTAATTGAGTTAACGTAATCTGGCTGCTATGATGATGTGTAGGTATAATGCATCGGTCTTTGTAGCTCGGGGCGTCGAGTTCCGGCGAAAACCGAGTCCCGAAGTGTTTAGTAACTGAATAAATGTCGGTCAAAGCGAAACCCGGAGACCGGAAATAGGCTGATTAGCCACTGTTATGACGTATGGTGCGTCAATTTGTCTAGTTGGGACCTTGGTATTTCTTGGCCCGAGTGGTGTTGTGAGGAGAACTAAGAGCTTTAAATGAAGCTGGCGTGAGCCATCACTCTACTCCGTTTCCATGGTACAGAAGTACTTCAAGTTATTTTTTTGCTAAAATTTCTTGGAAAATACAAACTTCTTGAGATCATTTCGAACAACACTTTCTACATCAACCACACTGTTTAGCAGAACTTCTCTCTGAACACCCATCATGGCCATCGAAACCTACGAGTTTATCACGCCTAACCAAATTGAGCATTTCATGACTTACGGTTGGGTCTCCATTCCGAAGTGCTTCACGGAGCAGCAGGCAGCTGAATGGACCAAGGATCTTTGGACTCGTCTCGGGTACGACAAGAATGATCCATCCTCGTGGGTTATGGAGAAGATCAACATGCCCGCAATCAATTACACTGACGTCCGCCTTTTTGCCCCCAAAGCATGGGGTGCAATCTGTGAGCTTGTTGGTGGCGAGGACCGTGTTGACGACAGGTGCTCTCAGTGGGGAGATAATTTCATCATCAATTTCGGCAGGGAGAGGTTTAAGGGTAGGATTGTGGCCCCCAGAGAGCTGGACAATTGGCATGTGGACGGCGATGATTTCATCCACTACCTGGACTCGCCAAACCAAGCTCTCTTAGTTATTCCGTGCATCACGGATGTGCTGGAGAATGGTGGAGCAACGTACATCTGCCCTGACAGCGTTGGAGTTGTTGCAAAATATTTGCATGATAACCCTGAAGGGGTAACACCATACATGGCTCGCCGGGGAGAGGAAACACGGTACCATGAATTTGAGTGGTTCTGTGACCAAATCAAGAACCCCCAAAAATGCAACCTTTTTCAGCAGATGACTGGCAATTTGGGGGACATAGTTCTTATGCACCCGTTAATGATGCATTCTGCGGCACGAAACTCTCTATATATCCCACGCGTTATCACGAACCCGCCGGTCTCCCTCAAGGAACCATTCAACTTCAACCGTAAGGACCCAAGGGAGTACTCTGTAGTTGAACGCAAGACATTAAAAGAGCTTGGTGTTGACCGCTTGCCGAATTGGAAGGTCAAGGGAGAGAGGGAGAGGCTGAAGCCGGGAAGAGAGCAGATCCATGCTAGGATGAAAGAGATGGAGCTGCGGAGGCTGGCTGGAGAAGATGTAGGACCCGTGGCGGACAGCGGGGTAGAGGTTCACCGGGAGATTGTCAGTGGACTAGTCTGGAAGAATCCTGGAGTGACGGTGAATGCGCAGAGTGTCGCGTGAGTATACTCATTAGTTACTTCCCCAGATGAGCGATCTATTATTTGGAGATACATCTGAGGCAATATTTTTCACTCAGGGAGGGGAGCTAAGAGTTTGAATGACAAATCAGTCTTTTTGCAACGTATTATTCTTTCGTCCCCGTTTTGTTGAGAATGTGCGACTGCCGGCGAGGCCCGAACAAGGTCCCTTCGGGTGAACATGAAGATTCAACTCTACTGTGACCCGTTACGTGCATGTTGACTTAGTGTCTAATTTTCATGAAGTACTTAAATAAGATATATGCATCATTAATCGATCTTCGGGATTATAACTCTCAGTTTTATCTAGCATTCACCTAATGCAAGTAGTTTCCTGCATCTCTTGGACACCGAAACTAACTACTGTCATTCAGCCACTACCCTACCCAAGGCGATGAGACCGTACCCCTAATAATGGCCGAGTCTGATTCGTTACCCTGCATTAGATGGGGTATACTTGGTAAGTACTAGAGATTTATCGCGATAAACTTCAGCTCATCCTTACTGGCACCAAATTAGGTACTGGATACATCTCGGCACTCTTCGTAAAGGATCTTCTCGTGAGTCATACTGACGACTCCACGCCGGTCCGTCATATTATCAGGGCGCTTGGTACTTCGACTACGGAAAAAGGAAAGGCATTTCTTCAGTCCTTGATGCCAGAAGAAACGTCACCTCCAAAGGTCTACATCGATTATAACGACCTGTACAAGGACAACCAGGTCGACATCGTCTACGTAGGAATCCCGCATAGCCTTCACAAAGGGGCTTGCTTAGGGGCCATATCGGCAAAGAAGCACGTTCTTTGCGAAAAGCCGTTGGCAGTTAATTCTCAGGAGGTGGATGAAATTATTTTTGCTGCCAAGAAGAACAATGTCTATGTGTTGGAAGGTCTGAGATGAAATTCCCCTTCCTCTAAAACCTTGACTTTCGAGCTAACACTTTATTTCTATTGATCAGGAGTTTGGATTCGTTTTCTTCCAATTGTCAAACGTCTCCAGACACTTATTCACGGGGAGAAAGCAATCGGCCATGTTTCCCACATGTATTGTGATTTCAGTTTCGACATGAAACTGGACTCTTTGCCTGAAACATCTCGCTTAAAGGATCTGCAACTCGGCGGAGGAGCATTGCTTGATCTTGGAGTCTACCCTTTGACACTCAGCAACATTATTCTCGATGCACGTGTAGGTGAGGAAGCGTGCCGTCCCCAGGTTACCTCCAGCATGAACGTTGTTGATGGTGTCGATTACTCCGGTGCCGTGATCGTGAACTACATTGAGAAGAGATCAATTGGGCTTCTATATGTATCATTCGAGATCGATAAAACGGGCGACCTCTGCCAGATCCAGGGAACTAAGGGTAGGATCACTCTATTGGGGCAAACACCAGCAAAGCCAACGACAATCAGGATTGAGCGTGAAGGCAAGATTACTGAAGAGGCTAACTATTTTGAGCATCCGGGTGTAGGCTTATACTTTGAAGCTAATGCGGCGGCTCTAGATATCTTAGCTGGAAAACTTGAGAATGAGGTGATGCCATTAGCTGAAACAAGGAGGATAATAGAAATAATGGATGGCATTCGAAAGCGAGGTGGCGTCTATTATCCACAAGATTTTTCTTAAGACGCTAGTCGAAAATAACTAAGGCTTTACTATTCCTCTTCTGCTATCCTCCCAATCCTCTACCCTGTTATAATTACTCCTGTACTTTATAAACTGAAACAAGTCCAGCTTAATTTCCGTTACAGTCGTATCTATTGCTAGCTTTACTTCCTTGAAATTGGGATTATACGTTACTATATAAAGAAAGGACTAATTAGGAAAATTACAAACAACACATGTAATATTACTTTGAACCTACATTTATAACTATAAACTACTAATAATATTGCCCTAGTATTCAACTATTATATAGTTTTAACATGTATTTATTCAACAAACAATTAATATAGTTCTGTAGGTAAATTTCCTATTAAATATAAAGGGGCTCAGTAGAGGCTTATTTTAAAAGCTATTAGTATATTGAATTATCTTCCTAAAACTGAAATAAAAAGAGAGAGAAAAGTTACTTCAATTACTCGTTTACTGTTATGATTTAAGTAATAGATAAAACTGTAATTATTGTATTTGAGAATATATAAAGTCTTCAGATTACCTTGTGACTGGCTGTTCTCTCCAGTTCTTCATCCCAGATATTAACATCCCATTTAGGATCAACTTGACTTGTTAAAAAAAAAGATCAAGATTTTAATTAGAGTGTTGGCTACCAGCACTTACAGGTTGTGGGGATATTATAGCGCCTTGGTTTGTCACCAATCCTGTTGATGGCTGCAATATCTTCGCTGCAGAGCTTGACTTCCTGAAAATTGGAGTGAATGCGTGATGGTGTGACGGATTTAGGGATGACAGAATGTCCGCCTTCTTGAGCCCACGCGAGACTGACAAACCGTCAGTATGGGGAGATGTATTACGCTTAGGTCACAATTTCAACGTACAGGACCTGAGCAGGACTGCCACCAACACTGTTGGCGATTTCCTTGATGATGGGATGCTGGATAAGCAAGGGCTCGTCTATTGTGTTATTGCCGAAGGCCTGATATCGATTAACTGTGATCAAATTTGTCCTAGAAGTGTGCTTTCTGCACTTACAGAGTATGCCGTAATGTGAATGTTCTTCTCTTTGGCATACTTGATCAACGTATCACTCTGTTGTAAGAGGGGGTGGCGCTCGACTTGATTGACCGCAGGGACGACTCCAGTGGCTTCAATAATAGTTTGAAGATGCTCAGAAGTGAAGTTAGATACACCAATAGCCCGAACCTTGGACTTTGGAAGATTGATCATGGCTGTTAAATGTCAATACCTGCTTCAACGGTAGTCCAGTTACTAGAATCATGCTAACCTTTCCATGTGTCGATGATAGAAATGCTATCATCAAGGATGACTTCGTTGCTTTCCTTGGAAACAAGGGGTAGTAAATTGTCGTCCTCAGTCTTTTTGAAAGCAACTGGCCAATGAATAAGATAGAGCTTCCAAGCCGAGTTAATAACAATAGCACAAGGTTATTTTGATTTATCTTACGTCAAGGTAATCAAGGCTCAGCTCTTCTAGAGTTTGATCAAGAGCAGCCGCCACATGCTCCGGGTGGTGAGAACTAAGACTTGTTAGGAATTTTAATAACTATGGGGGAATAGGTTCCTGCATTACTTATTCCAGAGTTTAGAGGTCAAAAAGTAAAGTTAGCAGAGGGTTCTTTCATGCTCATCTATGAACTCACAATGAAGATATCATCTCGTTTAAGTCCGGGGATGTCATGAAGAGCATTCTTCAGACCTTCGGCAACTTCGGGCTGGTTCTGGTAGCTGTGAAATTTAGTAACTTTCTACCTTCCATTTGATGAGGTTGACAAACATTTTGGCAAGGTCCTAATTGAATAAACTGTTAATAAAAGAAAGAAAGAAGGTTGGTAGGACGTGAACTCTTACCAGATGGCGGTATCCGGCTTTGAGGGCTTCATATACCCCGACGGACACCTCACCTGGAGAAGACTGCCAGGTACCGTAACTTAGAGTACTGCCGATGTGATGGGCTTAGCCTACCGCTTTCTGGGTACGTCAACAATTGAGGAAGGCTCACGGGATTTGGGAACCGGAGTTCAGAATCGCCTTGGTACCGAAGGACATGATGTCTGGTGTCGACGAATGTTTGGTGTGTATAAGATGAAGTATCTGTGACAGGGCCCAAGAAGATCTACAATGGAATATACCAGTGGGGAGGTTTTGTAAAGGGACGATCGACTGATATTTATTAAATGCCGGGACTCGAAATAGTAACTATCCTCAAAGCTATGGCAACTCCACATATTTAGAGGGAATAATACCATGAATGATGGTTCAATACACCAATGGCTTGCATAATCTCTACCGCACAGAGCGGCCCGCAACTGACGATTGACGATGAGGTTATTTCTGGTGTTAGCTATGTTAACTGGCTGAAGGGATGCTACACTCGCCGAGATGAGGAGCTTCGCTCCCGTAAGAGACTTTTCCGTATTGGGCAATTGTCGGCGAGAATTCATCTGCTAGCCAGATAAAAACTTTGAAAATCAACACCTAAATGGTTGAAGGCTGTAAGTGGTACACGCGGTTGCTATACAATGTATTATTAGTATGCCTCAGAAAAAACCTCTCACAATTTGAAATGGTACAATTTCTTTCAACAAATCAATGGAGACTCATTTGGCCGAGGAATATGACCTCAAAGTTCATGTGTTGTGATAAGGATGTGGTCCTGGATCAAGGCCGACTTGGACCTTATGGGGGACCCGCTATATCAGTAGCGAATCTGCCTGCGACAAGTCACGCGCTACTATGTAGTATCGGACACTGCGAGACGATGCCGCCACTGCGCGGTTGACCCCACAGCCTTTCGAGCATTTCATGAGAGCTTGACACGTGAGACTACCTAGACTAAATTGAGTCGATAGTCAAATTGTATGATGGAGTAGCCGTTCACCGAGTGCCTTTGGTTTCTTCCTCTCTCCTAAACGTAGACTAGTCTATGTCATGTTCGCCGAGTAGATGCCTACCAAGGCAGCCCTCACCGAGCGCGGCAGGAAGCAGAGTCATCCCCTGCTAGGGTTCGGATGGCTGTCTAGTCACTGCCAGAGTTCTCATCAACCAAAACGCGGGGTAAACGTATCAGCGGAGAATTTGGCCTTTTGGATTTGTCTGGCACTGATGGAGACCACCATCTATCGTCGAATGTGTCCCTTTCCGATAGGACCGAGAGATGATCAAACGGCCTGCAACCTGCATGCACGAATAGAATTGAGGCGATGAATGCCGACATCTATTATAAGTTCGGGTCGCCTCCTCGGTATTTCTGCTTTGAGAGCATTGTCATTTTTTGTGTGACCAACACTAGTACGCACTTTAAACAATACATGATTGCTTTTTGAAGAACGACCATGCTTACAGACCAAGGTGAGTCTCGTGGGGATCCCAGAAGATCGCAATCTCACCTGAGTTAGGTATCTTCTTTATAGGTGTGGCCCTCCTGGGCGCAATTTTATACCCAATTTTGGTGTATATCTCGGACCCCAAGTCCTTGCGCAAATATCCTTCGCCGTCTACGGCAGCCTTCTTGCCCTTCTGGCAAATGTACCACAACTGGTACGGGCTGAAGTTCCTTGCCGTCGACGAGGCTCATAAGAAGTATGGTAGTGTCGTACGGCTTGGGCCAACGCATCTATCTTTCTCATCTCCCCAGGCATTCAAGGATATATATGGCCATGGGACCACGACCAAGAAGGATGTCTTTTACGACAACCAAGCTGGCGACAACCCTAACATGGCCGATGCTACCGATAAAGACGTACACCGGGCTAAGAGGAAGAACCTATCCCATGTTTTCTCCCCAGCACAGATAACCTTAATGGAGCCCGGAGTCATGGAAATTGTAAGAAAACTGGTCCACGCCGTCGAAAGAAAATCTCGTGGGTTGCGAGTTGCCGATACAGACCGCTTTTCTACCAACGATGGAGTATTTGACCTTCGACCCTGGCTGAATATGTTTTCATATGATGCCATCACTCAGGTCTTCTGGTCTCAGTCATACGGTTTCCTTGACCGCGGTAACGATGACTGCCTCGCCGAAAGGGCCGATGGATCAGTCGCGACAGTCCACGCTATGCAAACATTCCACACCGGTGCTGCACATAGCGTTTTGCTTGGCCATCTCTCTCCATTTTGGTATAACCTGATTCGAAATCATGTACTTGGATGGACTGAGCGCACGAAATGCGGGAACACGTTTACAGACATGGCGCGTTACCTGGCCAAGAAGCGTCTGGAAAATCCCCCGGACGTGCCTGATCTGTTTTCCAACTTTCCGACACAAAAGACGGCCAAGGTTGAGACGCCGATGGCGCTGAGAGAAATTATTGCCGAGAGCGGTGTCATGCTCAATGCGGGCAACGACACCACACAGACTTCTCTCACCAATACTATGTTCTTCCTCGCCTCACATCCGAACATTCAGCAGAAGCTACGACGTATTCTACACGAGAACCTCGAGGAGAGTCAAATTCCTGTCGCACCCTACCAAACGCTCCGTAACATCACCTACCTACGAGCTGTGATTGATGAGTCGTTCCGTCTCCAGGCACCCCTTGGCACAGGTTTACCGCGCCTGACAACCAAGCCAATGACCATTGACGGTGAACTTGTACTCCCTGGTGTTACGGTGTCGGCGCAAACCTGGAGTCTTCATCGGCGAGACGATCTCTTCCACGATGCCGACCAGTGGATCCCTGAGAGATGGCTCCCCGAATGCGAAGAGGTTTCGGAAGGTGAGAGAGAGAATCTCAAAGCATACGTGCTACCATTTAGCCAGGGACCCCGAGCTTGTATTGGGCGGAATCTTGCCTATATGGAACTGAGCATTTGCCTCGCTGCCTTGATCATGGCGTTTGAGTGGGAACTTCCCGAAAAGGGGCAATTGCTGAGGCATCACGAAAGGTTTAACTGTAACCCTATCGAGCTGCCCATCCGCGCCAAGTTTTTGCTCTGAGGCAGAGAATTACCATATAAAGGCTTTCTTCTATTTCCCTGTGATGTCACGGGAGGTTTTGCTTCGAAGTCAAGCCATTTCTGGAAAAGGAAGTGGACATATGTATTTAAGCTCTTGGGTTTAATATTTCATATCTTTGTTATTCTTTTGCTGCCTTGGCGTAATACTCGCCGTATGCCGTATGTGGTCCCGAACATGTTGCCCCCGTGGTGATTATGTTATGCACCTCACATCGTAGGTCATCTAACCCTCCCTTCGCAATCCTAAGCTTTTGGTACCCAGGCATCACTCTCCCCACTCCAAATCCTTGACAATCGGTCACAGCAAGTTTGATTGGGCCAAGCCGTTTCCTCCATGACATTCTGCAGAAAGGCGAGTATCCTCACCTGCTCATCCTGCCGTGAAATGAATTGTCCGCACCAAGAGACTAGATGGGTACCGTTGATCCAACATCCAGCATTGTCGCATGAAAACGTGATTGCACAAAGTTGTCTACATTGCGAGAGAATCTCGGTCTGAAAGCATTATCAGAGTCAACTCGTTAAATAGAGGTGAGGAATATCCTACCTCCATGTACCGACTCATTGCAATCATATCACTGCAATTGGGCTTCTTTTGGGAGCTTATCAGAACCTTTGCAGTATAATAGAATTGCCAGGCGATTGCTACAGCTTGTATAAGCATGATCAGGTTCATTTCTGTTCGTGAGAGTCTTGAACGGGCTACTAACTATGCCAGGGGCTGATGTAACGAATGACAGGAAAAAGTTCATCATCGGCCTGATACTCACACCATGGCTGGAACTTTTCAGGCAGGCCTTGTCGCCAGAGATCGAGGAGATCACGCAGTTCGTTGAGCGCGGTTTGATTGGGAGTAGATCCTAGTGAGGTGTCCCAACACACCGAACACGCTCTTGCCAACAGGATCACCATCCTGTTCGTCCAGACGTCTTCTGTAGCTGGAGTAAACTCAATTCTAACGGTGTCCAGATCCAACTTACATGGCTCTTCATTCATAAATGCAGCCCTGATGGATTGACGTGCATAAAGCCAATAGGATGGAACATCAAGGTAAGAGCCCTCCTGTCTGCTAGTGAAGAGCGACGACGCTCCGATGAGATGGCATCGTGCATCGTCTTGGGCCTCAGAGAACTGTTCAGCCATCCTAAGAATGACTGTCGTGGTGAAGAGCGCCTCCCTTTGCGATGCTTCATTGCTCATTGACAGTTGGGGGATCAAGGCAGATATGGCAGTATCTTCATACTCGCTGGCTTTGTTCTCTCCAATGTCACCATGGCGCACGAGGACGCGCGATGCATATGTCAGGCACGCATAGTATAGAGCTTTGTTAGTCAAGGCGATGGTCGGGACAGTGACCTCGAAGTAGCGTTGCGGTGAGACGATGTCAATCTGTCACTAGGGTTAGGACCGTCACTTCATAATGCTGGATTGCCAATGGATAACTCTTACCCAACTTGCGAGCCGAGTCACGTACAATCCGAATGCCTTGGCATCAATGCTATTAGATACGACCATGCGAGTCGAGCTCCTGGGGACGGGCTCCACAGAAGTCGAGACCACCTGGTCGTGCGGGGACGGATGACCAGCAATTTCATGAGATGCCTCGTTGTATACCCCGGACTTCCAGCTGCTTCTACAGATTGCGGTCGCCGGTGTCCTGGGTTCGGATTCGGCCATCAGGCCGAGATTCGGTGTTTCTAACGAAGTGGGCCATACTACATCACCAGCGCTTTCTTCCAACAAAAGACTGGATTGAGGCTGAATTCGTGACGTCCAATTTGCATGGTCCGGAGATCTCTCTTCTGCATCTGTTCTTGAACAAAAGTGGTCAGGGGGGAATTGTGTATTTAGGTGGGGGACGCGAGAGACGCATGGCACTCACGGCGAAGAGTGCTGTGAGGTCTATCAATCGAGATAGTTTCGTCTATCGAATGACTGCGACGAGTTCTCCCTGTGTTGGCAGTGGTGCCAGTAAAGTCGACGTGCCTGACCTTCAACACGGGAGGCGAATATTCGCAAGTGATGCGATGTCTTGACTTGCGGCAATTGGAGCATGTGGGCAGCTCACGGTCGCCTATCATGAATGTTGTAAGCTACCGATAATTATCTGGGACGCGTGGTGAGAGGGTCCATACATTTCAGGTGTCTTTGCCGGCATGAACTGCTGATTGCAGGGCAGATCATGTCAGTTCAATACATGATGAACGGCGTGGCTCGGTACTCACCAGCCAGGCTTGCGGATCCTCACCCCTGCTTTGTTAGGAGAAGGCATTTCGACCTGAGCAGGAACTCGGGGCCGACCAACTCAAGAGACCGAGGATGTACTCATCAAACTGATTTCGAATGTTGGGGTTCCGCAAAGGTTAAGAACTCGGCGAGAAATTTGCACGCACCTCCGCATGACGTCTGCAGGCGGAGTCTCACTACGACGAGCTTTGCCAAACTAGGAATCTCTCGGCGAGGACACCCCGCGATTTCCCCGCGTTTTTACCCCATAGATCACGCTGCAACAAGCCACTCGGTTTGATGAGAGAACTAGACTCTGTATGTAAATGTTCCCAGCTTCGTGGCTCTAGAACTGCTTTCGCACATGAATCATTAAAACTACAACTATATATTTCAAGGCTTTGTCCGATGTGCAGAATTTCAAGCAGGCACGTTGCTAAATACAGTCCACCAGAAACATCTGCATCGTACACTACTTGTTTGAATCATCATGGCTGAAAAGGACAATCCCGAGCATGTAGAGTCGTCTTCCAACAAGACTTCCGTGCAGGGCGAAGCGGATCCCCGTAAGGAAGCGCCCCATCTCAACTATGAGCTCATGGCCATTGACCCCAATGCACAACGAGCTCGCTATGTTTTCGGCTATCAAGGGAAAACGCTCATGCGAACCATATCGGCCTGTGGCGCGATTGGTTTCATGCTCTTTGGATACGACCAGGGCGTCTTAGGTGTATGCAGCTCCCGTATCAACTGCGCTTTGAACTTTGCAGCTCATTAAAAAAACAGGGTATCAACACGTCCGATGACTTCCTCGAACAGTTCAATTATCCCTCCAACACCATGCTTGGAACTATCAACGCCGTCTATGAGTAAGTTCTGAGAAGACTTATTCCGATCTAACGCTGACTAAGTCGACTTGCCAGGCTTGGCTGTTTTGCCGGTGCCATTAACGTTTTTGTCATCGGTGAAAAGCTGGGCAGACGCAAATGTCTCTACATTGGTGCCATTGTCATGGCTATTGGAGCAATCTTACAGGCCGCCTCCTTCGGCGTACCACAGATGATTGTCGGCCGACTGGTCTGGTATGTGCTGTCATGTCTTATTCCACTCCATTTTCTACTCGGCTTGTTTACTAACGCAGTTTGCAGCGGATGGGGCAATGGATTCAACACGGCGACCACTCCTCTCTGGGTCAGTGAGCTTAGCCCGGCAAAGTCTAGAGGGCGCATGGTTGCTGCTGAAGGCAGTCTTATCGCTTTCGGCATTGTCATTGCCAGCTACTTCAACATCGGAATGTCCTACGCCAGCGGCCCTGTAGTGTGGCGCCTTCCCATCGCTGCCCAAATTATCTTCATTCTTGCCCAGGTTCTCCTCGTGATTGTTCTCCCTGAGTCTCCTCGTTGGTTGGCTAAACGTGCGTCTTTTATCCTCCGGCATTTTACATCGTATAGAGAAGAGAGTCTCACTAACTTGCAAGATAGATGGCCATCATCAAGAAGCCGTTGACGTGCTTGCGCAGCTCAAGGGCTGTAATATCCCACTGGATGATTCTGCCGTCTTAAGCAAAAAGGCGGAAATTGACCGCGTTTTATCCCTTGAGCAGGCAGATGGCCCATGGAGAATTAAGGAGTGCTTTGTTGATGGGCCTTTGAAGATTCGTCGCCGCTACATACTCGCTGTTGGTGCGTCCCCTTCTTGTTCCCTTGGTTTGCACCGATATGTTGCTAACACGCTATATAGGAGTGCAAGTCATGCAGCAGCTCAGTGGAATTAATCTTTTAGTGAGTATTATTGTTGCTAGTCTTTAGCAAGATGCTTTGCTGATTACCCTGAAAAAGGTGTACTATTTCCCCCATATTCTCACTGTCGATCTTGGCCGCACACATGAAGTTGCTTTACAGCTTGCTGCCGGTCTCGCTGTGACCTACTGGGTCTTCAGTCTTATTCCGTGGTTCTGGCTCGACAAAACTAGTCGCCGCATGCCATTGATTGGTGGCGCGTTTGTCTGTTCCCTGTGCTTCCTAATCGTGAGTCGGATGAACCATTGGCGCGTGCGCATGCTTTGATCACTGACTTGCTCTTCTCAGGCGGCTATACTGCAGAGTAACCCCACAGACACTCGCATCAAGGCCTCTTTAGCATTTTTCTTCCTATTCGAAGCGGTCTTTGCCATTGGGTGGCTACCTGTCCCCTGGCTATACCCAGCTGAGATTATGCCCCTCCGCCACCGCACTCAGAGTGCCGCACTTGCGACAGCCGCGGACTGGATCTTTAATTACATGATCGTGCAAATCACCCCAATTATGATCGGGAACATCAAATGGAAGTCTTACCTGGTTTTTTTCGTGCTCAACTTTGCCCACGCCTTTATTGTTTTTCTATTCTTCCCAGAGACCTCCGGTCGCTCTCTTGAAGAGATGGACTCTATGTTTCTCGGGGACAACGATCGAGTCTTCGTGGTCGACAGACGCGGTATGCTGTTGCCTGGATTTAGAGGGCGCTATGACGGCACAGATGAATACAATGCTGCAGAAATGCACATTGGCACTCGGGCCAATGAATAGCTGGGTTGGGTTGGCGTGAGAGTTTGTCTTCGTTTCGTCCAAAGTAGAAGTCCCTACATGCTACTTAGGGAGGTATATGCTTGAGATACCGATTCGTTGTAACCTATATAATCTTCATCAGTGACCGCAACCGATCAGAAGATACAAAGAATCTCCTTATAGTTAATAGCCACCTGAGCCCAGTGATTGAAGAGTCGCAATAAAAGCTAGGGTTAGCTTGGTGGTGGCATCATATGAGTTCAAAATTATTGCTCTACTCGGTGTCGGCCTCTTGGGCTAGCTGTTATACTTATATAATAGTCCTCCAGGCTAAAGTAAAGTGTGAAATGGTATTTCTTTTATGCTAATATCAGTCTACTTTACGAATACTTAGAACTTGCAGAGTGCTGTCAGAGTCTTGCAGTAGCGCTTAGCTTCAATGCTTTCATAACAGGCCATTTAGTCTTATGGCTGAGAAAAATGGTAAGAAATATAAATATCTTGAGAAAAGACGTTGGCACTTGTCTTATGCATGTATAGGATCTCATTTGGTACAGTATGATATGGAAGACAAGCTATTTGAATACAAGCCGTAAACAGGTATATAGGAGACATAAGATAAACTGCCCATTCTTGTATAATGTCAAATGGAGCTTATAAGCTATTATCAATGAGTGCACTAGTGGAGTGTTCATTCCCTTTTGCCTCAGTTGGTAAGGCGACATATAAGCGCACAGTAGCTTCCAGCTTATGATGATGTTCAAATGTTATTCATTCTTCCCTCCCTCAAATATCCCTACTGCGGATAACCACCACCCATGAGTTGTGCTAGCACTTGTTCCTTGCTAAGCTCCACGTATCTTGGCGGCTCGCCGGGTCCTGCCATGTTGAATACCCCGCTAGAAGTTATAGATATATCAGCATCGACATCCTCGTCCAACGTTGTCTCTGGTTCGTCCCTAGCAGTCTCGCCTACTTTAGGCGCATTCTGGCTAGAACTGCTCGTAGCTTTGGCCTGGCTGCTTTTGCGATCCAGATTTTCCACACACAACTTCTTATGCATCCTCCAGTCCTTTTTCTGATGTTCTTTCCCACAGTATGCAACTGCTAGACACCTCGAACATCTCGCTGTATCTCTCGTCGTACCACACACCTTACATGGTAAGACCTGCTCCAAGTTGTCTGTGTGAAAAGCATCGCTAGCATTGTTGCCATCGGCAATTTCGGAGGTCTCACCCATGATGTATAGGTAAGCACGGCGCAAGCAATCTGATGAACCACAGAACGGGGACTAGAGCAATGGTGTGACAAGACCCTTTGCAGCTAAAACTTCTAGAACCACAGAGTGTTATGCAAATCGTCCCGTATGAATTTGTAATCGAGCCGACAGTAGGTGGAAAAAGTCTTTCATTCAAAGATAAGGCGACGAAGAGAGCTTGAAAAACTGCACCAATGAGTTAGATCTCCCTCTCTGTTGGAGGCTGTCGGACACGTGGCTTGAAGAAATACGGCCCGAGTTGAGATGAACGTTCAATTCACAGGGAAATTAGGGATATTGATTAGGGGCTTCAAAGATGTTCCATTTGATCAAAAGCTCCCCAGTTCAAGATGATGATGGTGCTTGTGCCTTCGTGGGAATTCCTGCTCTGACCCCTCTTTCTGAGTCACCTTGGCTGGATCCTGCTGACTCATCTAGCAGAGTTGAAGGTCACGTGAGGGACCCGCGTATTATATCACTGTTACGTGCAGGGTTTGACATAACTCTCAGATTTAAAGATCCAACCCTACTCAAAATCAGCCATATCCTTCAGCAACCAAGCCAGCGGCGGAGGTGGAGCTTCTGGTGGCCCTAGAACGGTCGGCATTAGGGGCGGCGGGCCTGTGCCTAAGGCGGCTCCGAGCGCTTAATCAGCTTGGCTTTGCAAATTAAGTAGTCAGTAGATAGTAACTGGATAAAATCAACTTAGGAAATGTAAATAATAGCTTATAGGCTATTTCATAGTCAGCAAGCGGCCGCCACATCTCGGCTTATTATCCTGACCAAACATAAAATAAGTGGGCACTTCCTCATCTCAGTCCTAGCTCTATTGAGAAGACAATTCAATGTTATCAGCTTCATACTTACTATTATATAATCTCATCTTAGCTAAACACGATCCGACCAGCTCTAAATAATCCCTCGTGGAGTCTCCTCATATTCAGGTACAACAACATTCTCCTCGTCATGGTCAAGGAATGCATTACCCTACACAAACATCCAACTGTTAATCTTCCTGGCCTCACCGTCACATATTTATTAGCCTAGTCCACCTCAATGAAAATGAAGTCAGGTTCGGTTAGGAGAGC
This sequence comes from Mariannaea elegans, assembly GCA_930272665.1. Lineage (NCBI taxonomy): Eukaryota > Fungi > Ascomycota > Sordariomycetes > Hypocreales > Nectriaceae > Mariannaea > Mariannaea elegans. Next base: position 63,827 of record CAKNEU010000088.1, read on the forward strand.
TCGCAATATAATAAAAAATCCTTGCTCGTGTGCTTGTAACCATTGCTGGGGGGCATTTAGCCCATAAAGTAAGAAGCTAGGCTTCTTACGCCATTTCAAACACTCACCTTTTCATCTAGGTTATAAGATAGGAGAGCTTCCAGACCGTAAACTGCAATGGAAAGATGTGCGCAGTATATTACTACTTGAGGTCAGCCATTCTTACTCAAAAAGGTAATGGGTTAAACGTAATCAGCAATGGCTGCACGTACATTCTTCGGATAACCGCTAACTCCCCTCATCATATCCAAAGATGGACATAACAGTGGGATTGGACATAAGTAAAGCCCAATGCAATCTATACAACTTTCATCCAATGTCTATACAAAGCGGCCAAAGAAATTTCCGATGGTCTCGTTCCCTTTATACCACTTGTGGATAAGCGCTTGCGTAAGTGGATATGTTGGCGGATTTTCATAGTGGAAGTTAAAGGTTCCATCAGTAGCTTCGCGTAGCAGGCGATTGCCTGTACCGTGACCTAGAAGTTCATAGATTGCGATTCGAATGCTAGCACGATGCCACCGGAAGGTGCACTTCCCGTAACAATTCGATAGTACCGTAATTGATGCCTTTATCTGGTCTGCGAACAACAGTGTAATCCTTTAGGTCTTCAATGGTCAAGATTCCGCCGGTTTTTTGGACAGCTGATACAATCTGTTCCACCAATCGACCAATGTAAAAGGAATCCGCGCCTTTGTCTCGAATAGTTTGCAGCGTCTCTGCGTATCTCTTTCGTGTCATCGTATCACCAGCTCTTACTATGGTTCCATTACGGGCGAAATCAGGACTCCAGTGCAGGCTCAGGAAGAGCTCGGGATCTGTCGAGTCCATGACGAACTCTTGATCCTTCCCCACAACAAAGCCATCTCTCGCAAGTGTAATAGATGGATCTACCAAATCTGCCCACGGTTTGCTTCCATACTTTTTGTGAAGATATTGAAGACCACCACGACCGCGGAATGTAACGCGCATATTATCACAAGAGCTGGCCGGGGCGCACACTGATGATCTCCGTACGTGTGGGAATAGCGTGGCCGCTGAAAATTACATCGGGAATAGTCGATTAAGATTCTACAGTCCGTCATCCATCATGCTTTGGGCACCAGTGCCACGCCCTTTAGTAGGTTAAAAAATAAGACAATGGTACCGTACCATTGGTATCTAGCAGAAGCCATAAGTTCGGCATAGGCTAGGAGATAGGTGGTATGCATATAGTGGACACAAGCGTGCATCACCTGTTACTCTCGACTGTGAGAGTTAATGACTCGCTTCGTGTTGGCGTAGGTAAGGCCGGTTCGTTCTTCAATCGGAAAGGCATCCATGTCGGTGCGGGAGAGTATCGTGGGGCCTGGGCCGTTACGAAAAAATGGCAGCAACACCATAGCCTCCGATATTTGAGCGAATGTCAAAGTCTGGCGAGATTTTGCGCAGATGGCCAATGATGGTGAAGCGGTTTCTACTTCTTGATTGGATAATTCTGGATTCGAATGGAAGTATTTGTATAACTTCTCGTACAACGAGAGCTCGGGTGTTGGCCTTGAGAACCGTGGCCAGGGGCATGATAAAAGATGTTTCTAAAAGCTGTTGCTGGGACCGTGAGGAGATGCTTATAAAACTTGCTTCTTCGGCCCTGGCTCATCTAACTAATTAATGTGAATCTCCCCTGCAGAGGTAAATACCTTAGCGCGAGAGGGCTGTGCACAGAACTCGGATCCAACCCCAGCACGGATCAAAATTGACGTATAGGGGGCAAACCCCTTTATTTCAAATACAATATGTTGTAGGGTTTGGTTGAGTAAATGGCTTGGAGTTAGGTTTAGAATTCTACGAGTGAAATGCAAGTTATCTAGGAAGTTAGAGAACTTCCAAATTATAAGACAAGTTTCACAGGCAGATGTCCCGTGAAGGCTTCCCTCAATTCCTTTTAGCTGTACAAGGCGGCCGATTCTACCCAAGGTCAATTATCAGTAGCTAAAAACCAATTATAAACCATAGAGGGCAGGGCGGGGCACGCTAATGAAGCGTTCAGCCGTACAGTCATCTCTACCGCCAGCGGCAGCCGTCTGTGCACGCCATTTAGACCATCTGACAATTCAAGGACAGTAAGTAAAAGAGAAGGTGAAGGTTGAAACAATTAAACCTCACTATGCACTGCGAGCTGGAGAAGAGCTCGGATAGATTACTACATGATTTACAGTTACGATAAATCTCAACTCTTATAATAGGCGTAAAATCTTATATACGTAACTAGACAAGCCTAGACAAGTATATTAGGGATAGAAAGATAATAATGACCCCTTCAAGTTTGTCTATTGGGGACCCCAACGCTAGCCTTACTTAGAAGACTTATAAGTTTTGCTCGTCTTGGACCCAAAGGTAACGGTCACATTAAAGTTCCGCAAGTAGGGGATGTAAACAGCATGCTCCAGGGTTTGCAGGCTTGCTGCGATGAGACCTGGCCCCTTAGGCACAGTCTTGGGAATGGTGAGAGACTTCTTGAAGCTGTGAATTTGGTTAGATTCCTCTGTTCTCAGTCAGTATGATATTTCTTGGCTAGCTTAATTTGGTGGTTCTGCATACTAGGTCCGAGGTAGAAGGAGTTGATGGGGTTGTTTATTGCGTCAGGAAAGACAACGCCAGTCGTGTAGCCGAAAACAATGCCAACATCATAGGTGGGCTCGGTTCCTTTGGAGCTTTCGATAATAACATCGAAGGTGTCTCCCGGCTTGATGGTGGCAGGGACAGATATGCCTTTGATGTGGGCCTGGGTGGTGCCGAGGAGGGCAGTAGCAACGATAGCGAGAGAGAAACGCATGTTGAAAATGTAAAAGTGTAGGAATAGAGGAATCAATGCTTTGAGATGCTCTGAGCAGTGTTAATAACAATGTTGTTGGATCTTGACATGGACTCGCCTATTTATACAGAACTTCACCACCAGAGAATATGGGCTGGACTTTCTCATTTCAGCCACAAAAGCCACTTGCAAGTATTTTAGGAAGCTATTGAATGTCCAACCTCGTATTTCCTCGTTCGTAAGCCAGAGCGAAAACGCATCTGTCAGACAGGTTATCGCTAGCGGTGCCGAGTGCCGTTCATAATGTGCCGTGGCCTACAGACGTAGTCATTCTAGGTCCCCGAGAGCGCCGTCCAAAGCCATGGCGTTGGCGCCGTGGCTTTGAGGGGACCCTATAATTAAGGCGGGGCGAAGTCTCGTCGATCATTCGCTTGCCAACGCAAGCCAGGGATGAGTTAGCGCTGATATTTGCCGCCATGGACAAGGCCCGCATTTTAGGGCTCACCGGCAGACTGAGCTGTCACCCCCATATGCCTAAAACAGGCCAAAGCTCTTACAGCTGGGCAGGTTCAGTTTGTATTCTCGCGAGTATGATCTTGATTTTAAGCGGGGGGGAAAGCTAAAATAGGTAGTATAGTGTACAAAATAAAATCTACAGCAGCATGACAGAAATTTATATATACAAATTACAACAGTAGGGCATTCTCTCTTACGTTGCATGTTTCTGTAAGGGTTAGTGTTATTAGGGTACATGGTAGGGCTAAGCATAGATTAGAATATCAGAAGACTTCAACTTGGCGAGAATTCCTAGACTTCTTGCCCTGCTGCTGGATTATTTTGCTCCCTTGGACTTATAAGATTACAATAAGCCAGCTCCTATTAGAGTGGGGAGCAATTGCTAAGGGCTTGTTAAGCTTATACGGGCCAACAATAGCAAAGACCGATCAAGATAAAGAACTCCCAACCAGTCGCATACAATTGTCAATCTTCTCACTGATGGTATTATCAACATAGCTGGCATGCAGATACCGAAATTTATATCGACGCTGGAGTTATCGCATTCACGTTGGCTTCTAAAACTAGCTGCTTTAACCCAGATGGTTATGATAAACGCACTAAAAGCTGAACCCGGAAAGGTCAGCATAACAATCCATATATACAACCTCAGCTCTTATTTATAGGTATTCCAAACTCGTCGGGATCCTATAGGTTGAGGAGAGAAAGGAAATGCGCGGTGTGAAATTTTGTTCCAATTCCCGCCGCATGGCACTTAGGACGCTTAGAAGTACAAGGCCTTTTGCCACCACTCACACCTCCTATTAATACTAGGGTCCTTAATAATGTCAAGACCATAAGTATCATTGAACTCGAGCAACAACCCCCGAGGACCGTAGATCGGCATGTCGAGCGAAGCCTGTTCGTTGGGTTCGCCCGTAAGGGCAAAGGAGACGAGGTACCGCTGCAGCATCAAGGCAAGAGGGGTGGCTACCATGTCGTTTGGTCCGTTGAAAAAGGTATAAAAAACATCGTATCCATGGATTGAGGGTGGGATGCTAAACTTGTAACCGTACGTCGGCGACTTGAGTTTACGGAAGGCTTTCTGCAGATAGTACGTGTTGCACACAAAGCCGGCGTCGGCCAACGACAACTTTGCGCGGGTGAAAAAGTCATCGTACGGCTGGCTACCATCAAAAACAGGAGGATAGAGATTATTGGATATGTACTCGATGACAGAGTCCTGAGCATCTGGGAACGTCGTTCTTAGGTTGTTCACAAAGACGGTATTGTTAACATTATCCTGGCTGGTGAACGACTCGGTTTCGTTGTGATTGAAAGCAGTCATGATCTTGACGGATTTGTCGAAGCTACCCTGCTCAAGAAGAGTGCCTGGGAGAGCAGGGACAAACGAACCGTCCGGTCCGGGCGCCCATGTAAAGGTGCCCATTGGAGAGTCGGCCACCATGTCGGCGTTTGCCTTGTACAGTTCATCGTACGGAAGCTGCCGTGCTTCCTGAATCGTTGATACGTTCAGGCGGCCGAGGAAATTTTGAACCAAATCATCTTGTTGCTTGCTGCCTGGCAGTAGAGGGATGCCTGGGGACTGGATGATGGCCTGCTGGAAAGGAACTGGACCGCGCATGCCCCCATACGCCGTGATTTGGTGGATGATGGAGCCCCCTCCCGCAGACTGACCCATGACGGTTACTCGATCTTTGTCGCCACCGAACAGGTGGATGTTATTTTGCACCCATTCCAATGCCATACGTTGATCCAAGAGCCCGACGTTGGCGGTGCCGTTGTTTCTGACGTTAGGCCCGGACAGGAACCCGAACGCCCCGCCCTGATGGTATCATCTCAGTACTTTATAGAACCTGTTGGTGGTCCATAAGAGAAACTTACTCGGTAGTTGAAAGTAACGAAGACAACACCACGGCCTTCAGCATCGACCTCCTTGCTCCGTTCAATGAGCCCGGACGGGTCACCGTCTAGTCCTTTCATGCTAAAGGCGTAACCGCCTCCATACACCCAAACAATGACGGGGGATTTCTTTGTTGGTTCGTCGAATATTGCCCGAGGAGCGATGACGTCCAGAAATAGGCAGTCTTCCCTCTCTAGGGGGGATGGGGGGGGGATGAGATGCTTGCCGCATTCTGTGGATGACTTAATCACTCCCTGTCGCATAGCAGCTTGGCAGACGTACCACTCGGCGAGTGCTTGCGGACAAGACGCTCCCACATCACCCCTCTGAATGGCTGTTCGATTTGTCTCCGGCGACTGGGGCGGAGTGAAGCGGAGCTCGCTAGTCGGAGGTTTCGCGTATCGGATGTTGGAGAAGTTGTAGTACTGGCCGGTTTCCTTGCTCATCTGTCAGTTTATTGGCTGCGGACCGCAAATTATCGCCAAGAAGACAAACGTTGAACGAGATGGCCTGGTGAATCTCATATCCAAGATCCACGGTGGGAAGCGGAGGGCAAGAGGTCCTTGACGGAGTCGCGGTCGCGACTCCAGCAAAGAGAAAAAATGAAAGTAGCATATCAGTCACGCGGTTGAGAACCTTTCAGACTATGAAATAATGGAAGAAATGATTCGTCGAACGAGGACCTTAGGGGAGAGACTTGAGGAAAGTGTTAACCGATGAAGAGGTAGGAAGCCTGCTAAGGGGGCTGGAGTTGGGCTTTTTATATCATTTAGAATCTAGATCCAGCAATCCCAATCACTAAGTTACCACATAATCCGCCCCAAAGTTCGCATTATAAGATTTTAAGATGAAAGGATCATGTCATTCCAGGTCGAGTGGTCCTCCGACTTACTTGAAGGAGGCGTTTTCAGCCGCGCAAAAGGGGTTAGCCTATGCAGTGCACGACGCTAGATGCTGACGGCTTGGGAGGCTGGCGCCCATGATTGGCCATTTCGGATCGAGTACTAATTGTGGCCGTCGGCACATAAAGCTGATCCCACCCCGGTAAAATTCAGGTCAGCTCTGCGCGATTCCTCCATCTCAACAGTCATGGGTAATACCGGGAAACCAAGCAGAGGTTGCGCGACATGTAAGAAAAGAAAGATAAAGGTGAAAGCAAAGAATACACCCCCAGAAGAAAAGGCCGTTGAAGCTAAGAGCATTGGAGACTGACTGGCACATCGCAGTGCGACCAGCTGACGCCAGCATGCTCTCAGTGTAGGAAGTCTGGGTGGACATGCCCAGGCTTCTCTTCAGAAACTGACGTCGTTTTCCGTAACCAGACGGCCACGGATATCGAGCGGAAGAATTCCAGGCTGGGACGGGCCATGAGGGCAAGAGGAACCAGTTCCAGGCCGAGCTCTACTCTTGGTGCCCGGACACGAACAGTCTTACCCCCGATTATAGACCAGGCCACCGGCTTCTTCATCCAGCAGTACGTTCTCACCATCGACTGTGGATCTAGCCTGACTCCGCTCCGGGGCAACCACGAGTACCTACCCAGCCTCTTACAAAGTGAGCAATCCGCCTTCGGCGTTCTCGGCACCATCGTAGCGGCCGCGGGCCTTGCTGCCCTGTCTAATGCTGGCAACGTCACGGCGTGGCGTGCTGAGGCGTTTCGATTATATGGCAAAAGTATTCGTCAAATGCAAGGTGCTCTCCAGGACCCTGTCCAGGTGATATCAGATCAAACGCTGGCCGCAATTATGCTGATGGGAACGTTCGAGGTGCGCTGATGTGTGTATGCTAGTCATTCGGCAACTAATTGTGCCAGACCATTGCTTCCGCCGATATCAATTCGATGAAGTCGTTTAGCCATCACACCATCGCAGCGGCCAAGTGCATTGAGATGCGTGGGCCGGCGCAGTTTCGGAGCGTTGCCGCCGTCAAATTGTTTACCCAGATACGACGCATCATTGTAAGATATAGCATTGTTGGTTTCCACTCATGACTTGCATATTCTTACCCTGGCACCCAACAAAACAGGTCATGACATGTCACCAGCTACAGGAACCCATTCCTTACCAACTATCGAGGTGGTCCCGGTGGGCAGAACGTCTGCAATTTGAAGAGCTAGCCCCGGCCAACCGTTTCGCTGAGATCAATGAGATTCTGGCCCGTGCCCGAGCCGAGCTCAAGCACAAATTCATCACAGACCCCGCGATCGTGTCCGCCAAGCTGCTCCCTCTTGACGAAATGTTGGAAAAGTGGGCGCGAACACTCCCTGCAAGCTGGGCGTACAAGTCTTACCGGTCTATCGGCCATCGCGGAATGCCCTCTAGGAGCTACGATATGCAGTATGATATGTACCCGGACCCATGGGTAGCGTGCGTGTGGAACAGCTACCGCAACGTGAGGCTCCTGATCCACGAGTCCATCATCACGGCGACGCTCAAGTACGGCACGGAGGAGCAAAAAGCCAATTTGCAGAGCTCAGCTAAAATCCTTGTTGATATGGCAGATAGCATCTGCCACAGCGCTGCGTACCACTTAGGACATGAGCGGTGCGACGATGAACCCGAGGGCTCCAAGAAACTCAGACACTCAGAGAGTGTTCCCACACCGGGAGGATTCCTGCTCCTGTGGCCCCTGTTCTTCTCTGGCATACAGAGGACCACTCCCGGGGAGCAGAGGCAATGGGTAGCAAAGACGATCCGTCGAATGGGCGTTCGAATGGGCCTGCGGTTGGCCATATCAATGGCCAAGATGCTAGAGGAAAAGGGGCACTCATTTTCGCACAGTGATACTTTCTTCCTGGGAGAATGGTACCCAAATTAGACTCCTTCATTTTAGCTATATGATTAATTCAGCATTTACTGCATAATAACCGTGGATAAGATAAGAGGGGAGGTTGTTGCAATTTGATATGTGGCACGACTTTGTGGTTGTAAATTCAATCCTCCATCATATGCTCTATTTTTGCTAAAGGCTGCTAACGGTAACTATCCAACATCGAGTTACCCTATACCAAATGGTATAAGCCGGTATGATCTCCACCTGAGAGATGACGTCCTCGTTGGAAAGCTCGCATGGCAAAGTCAAAAGGGATCCTTATCGGAAGCAAAAGCTCCGGTCAATTCCGAAATCCTCCCTTCCCTCAATCGAACACATAAGATTTTAATTAAGATCAAACGATTTAGTGAAAATATTTAACTATGTTTAACTATATAGAGTAAAGCTAGGCCTGTAGGGATATATTATGACAAGCTAGGGCTGTAAGGGCTCTTCTATGAGACAGGATGAAAGAGAGACTTATCAAAACTAACTATTCCCTAGAAGTGACATTACTCTAGGACTAATATAATCCTAAGACTCATTGCTCATTATTGAGGCCGTTGTGTGTAAAGACGTGTCTTTGGATTCGCTGGGCTTTACAGTGTCGAAGATAACTCTCACGTTCCTCGGATACAGCCCGGCAGACGGCAGACGGCAGATTGCTAGTCGTTTGGTGGCCTCGCCTCGGATGGAGGGTTTCTATATATTACTATTCAAATAGTTTACGAGGGTTGCAGAAGGAATACATACAATACAAAGGGCGACGCTATAAAAAGAAAAATATAAGCTTACTTTCTCTATATCTGGTGTGAAGCCGAAGGCGGACAGGCCAAAAGAACGTATCCTATCCTTAGACCCTGCCTGTATATTGCTTTTTCAACGGAGGGTTATTCTATCCTGCTATTGAATTAAAAATTAAATTAAAACTTTTATAAAATCTCTACTTATTATATCCTCTAGGATGGAATTTTACAGCTATTACTCGAGTTAGAGTAGACTAGAATAGAGATATTATTGTACTAGCCCCAAGTTTCAAGACCGCTAGTAGAAATCGAAATTAAATCCAATTTACATCGATACCAGTCACTTCCTGATTGATGGCTACTGGAATGAAAGTTTACTACGAGATTTTGTCAATCATCATTTTGGCAAGGAACTAGCCATGAAGCTTGATTTCTGCTACGGGCCTGTTTATTGACCTCTTGTGTGGCATGGACATGTTAGAAAGCTGCTTGCTCGTATGCCTCCTTTTTCTTGATTGAATCCAAGATAATATATGTTTAGTTGCATACAAGTGGTGATATTCATGTGGGGTAGGTATCTAATACCTTAGCTCTAAAATCAGTAGCGTACCACATCCATCCGATAATGCGGGGGTCATCCGCATCTCCTAATGTCAAAGGTCATGTCAAAATAGCGCCCTTCCGGTGGGGATGCTCGCGTCAGCGAATATATAAGGACAACCGAAGTGTCTGTTAATCTGCTGAAAGGGTCCGAAGTGTGATCATCGGCATCCAGTCTCCCACAATGTCTCGTCACCGTCCCCGGCGTTTAGCCAACATCAAGAGTATTGGCGTCGACCAGATGGGTAATCTCGCCGATGCCTCTAGTATCGATTATCTTCGCTTAGAAAACCTGGATGTCAACATTCCCCCTGATCAAGAAGCTCTAGATGTTACACAAAATCTCGTGACTCAGGCCGGGTCTAACAGTTATCTCCCGTTTACTGGCAAAACAGACCTACGTCATGCTGCCGCTCGACATGTTTCAGCCATGTCTGGGGTTGAATACAGCGGTGATCACAATTGTGTTATATCTGCTGGCGGATTGTCAGGTATTCTCAATGTGCTACTGGCAACTGTGGAGGAGGGCGATGAAGTTATCGTCACTGATCCCACCTACCGTGGTCTCACGAATCGTATCTTGCTGGCTGGAGGAGTCCCCAAATTTGTCCCATTCGATTTTCGACCTGGGGATGTTTGGAAGTTGGACCGAGATGCTCTTCGATCAGCTATCACGCCACGCACCAGTACGATGCTACTCATGTCACCTTCCATGCCAAGCGGGGGTTATTTGGATTCAGACGACTGGGCTCTCGTATCGGAGCTGTGCGTACAAAATGATCTGTTGCTTATCTTAGACACTGCGATGGAACGGCTGGTCTTCGATAAGAGATCTATTACCCATCCAGCGGGGTTGAAAGGCATGGCCAACCGCACAATAACTGTCGGTTCATCAGCTAAGGAGCTGAGGATGATTGGGTGGCGTGTTGGTTGGATTGTTGGTCCCTCATGGGTAATGGGAGATATTGCAGCTGTATCTATGGCCAATGTGGTTGTTCCGGTTGGCATTGCCCAAGAAGCCGTTGCTGTTGCATTAGAAAGGTCCAAGCATACGCTGCCTGCTTATATCCAAGAGCTCCAGGCGCGACGGGATCTCATCATCAATGAGTTGAGAGATCTACCAATTGGCATTCCCGCAGGCGGTTGGAGTCTATTGATCCGTGTGAGCGATTTTGGCATGGATGGCAAGGCTGCCTCCCAGCGCCTGCTCGATCAGGGAGTTTGTGCTACGGCTATGGATGGCTGGGGAGAAGTCCACGGTGAGCAGTATGTTCGATTCGTCTTCTCAAATGAATCTCTCGACCGGCTACAAGGTCTAGGAACTAAAGTACGGAAAGCACTTGGGCTACTGTAATAGGTCATTTCGCGTGAGAACAGGTTGCCCTGATATATAAGATTCGGTTGGTAGTTTGATGGACCTGCATTTTTGGGATATTGATTTATCTCTGTAGAATGTAGCGGATAGTTAAATGCAACGGGAAGAATGAACGCCCCGATCCAAGCAAACCAATCTTTGAAATCATTCTTCTCTATCCTGCAAACATTGACATAGTTCAATATCGTTGAGGCAGAAAGCTTGAGTAGCAGTTGGAAGCCCTCGAGCTCCTCACAAGCATTTTGAGTAAAAGACTTTGGGCTAATGAAATAAATCCTGCCATTTGCCATTTTCGCTTGAAATTCCTAGGCATATCTGCCGAGTAAGCACAAAGTAAGGTGTTTCCAATGGAATTGTCCCCCAGCTGATTAGCCCCAGATTGCGTGACCTGCTTCTGTAGAAGTCTTCACCCATCCCCATGCAAACACACAGTGGCACGACACGAGATCTTCCTCGAAGAGATATTTGGTTGACATGGTACACTTGGGAGCAATAAGGAACAGGGTTGGCTAGCAAGTCTTGCAGAGGGCCAGCTTGGCCACATTGGGGGTCAGAGAGATAGCATAGTTATGCTCATCGACAAGTGTTGGACGACGACGAAGACAATACACACCGTGTGCGAGACACCAACCCTCCTGGAGTTCCAGCTGCCGTCGAGAGCCAAACAAGCACATGTGGCTGCTCCAAAGAGTTCATGTCTTATTATATTGTGCGTCAGCTACCGTTTTGCTTCTCTTCAGTGTATGTAAGCTAATTATCACGGCCATACAAGACCTAACCTAGACCAAACGGTCGTGTACTCTAGGAATATTTCATAACCCCACCCACAATACCTAGCCCAGAATCCCTACCATTTTCAACGCCTGGGCTTGACAATCTGTACAATCAGCTATTCGTCCCAGGAATAAGTTACCTGAAGACGAGTGCATTAGAAATTTCTAAACAATCTGGCTTCAAAAACCGCCTCGCAGGAAGAGAGGGGGTTAGAGATTTCTTTGAACAATACAATCACCAGCTTCTTGATGTACACTCTAATTGAGTGGAGACCGCCTAACCGAATGTAAAGATTCATATCCGACAAGAGTAATATGAGATTTAACTAAAGTGCTTTTCTCAGTTGTATATAGCTGATTGGCCAGGTACCAGGATGCTCACAGATACCCTGAGATTCGGCCAACTAGAGAGTCTAAATTTTGATGTGATCAAATTCCCACTGGGATCCTTTGTTATCCTTCCTTAACCCTGAGCTTGTATCTATTATATTAATTAGAAAGTAAAAAAACCGCTTCAAACATGGATTTACTAGGATATCTAAGTTTTCATCCACCAGTATCTGGGGTATTCCATTCTCTTATTTGTCACTAACCTCTCCAACACTTCCTTGGTTCTAGTTGTGACAATATCAAAAAAGGATCTTCCTTCTAGCCTCTCGCTCATTCAAGGCTCCGAGTGCATAGCTTCTGTTTCTCTTCCAACTTAAAATACAGCACATTCACCGGGACAAGGGTACCTCGCAGCGAAAAGATTTCAAGTTGGTAGTAAGCTGAGCTCTTACCGCCTCTGCAACAGAAGCGAAGCCAAAAAATTAGATCTAGAGACACACATGATCTGTGGTGGCGTCTTTTCGAGACCATCTTTGTTTAGCTCGTGCAAGAGCCTGGTGTTGTATAGGAAATGAATAGCTTAGCGGGCCAATCAATATAACACAAATCCTCCAACCATGCGCCGAAAATCGCCATGTGGAAATAGGGTATAGAGTAGATTGGCCAAATTTATACATCTACTTATTGCAAACTTAGAACAAGGTTGCAATGTTTCGATTATACAAAGCCATAATACAAAAGGTCTAGCCTTTTACAAATTTACTACCTGAATCTCTCTACTTCAATTTGCCCCTTCTAACTATAAACTTCTGTAAAATTAAGCTATTTAAAGCCAGTTTCATAATATCTATTATAACTTTACAGCTATTAATCCTTAAGTTGTAATAAGTTACACAATAAACCGGTAGTCTGGGTGTAAATGTCCAAGTAGTTCGATTTCTGCTGCACTAAGATCTCTCAGTCGGTTGTCTCGCTTGTGCGTTGCCCTCATATGATTCTCCCATTTGAGATAAACAGTGTTGCATGCGACTGCGAAGAGAAAGATGCATGCGCCGCCGCAGTTAATCAAATGTCCTTTTCTGTAATTCGGCCCCTCAGTTGGCAGATAGGTCCAGGTGGCGATTATGGAGCCCACATTCGCGATGCCGACCGAGTATCCCGAAACCACGGCGCGGACGGCCGGGCCGGCTGAATTGGTAGATACCCACGCCAAGAGGATGGGCGAGCAGGTAAAGGCCCCTGATGTGGCAATGAAGAGGGCAAAGTAGCGGATGCCGAACTGATGCACAGTCGCTAAGATGGCAAATCCGATCACGGTAAGCAAATTGACACCGAGAAGAATATAACCACGGACACTAAATCGGTCTGAGGCAAACGAGGCCACCACACACACCACCGCGGCCGCCACATACGGTGGAACGGCAAGCAGCTGGGCCTTGGATCCGCTGTAGCCCATGGATTTGATCAGAGTCGGCTAAACGGAAGAGTCTCGTTAGCTTTCGCGCGTATATACCGGGGAATGGCCCAATAAAAGGGGATGTTAACTCACCATGAACAAGGACAAAGACGTCAAGGACAAGAGCGATGCAATGAGCGCGACCCCCACCAGATGCGTATTGACATTAAAGAAAGCCCTCTTGAATGTCGTGCGGCCCAGCCGCTCCGGTCCTGTCGTCATATTTTCCTGGGCGATCCTTTCGGCTGCGACATGCCGCTCCTCATCCGTTAGGAAGCTGGCCGTCGTCACATCGCGCGGCATAAACCAATAGGTCACGAATCCCAGCAACATGGTGAGTAGCCCCTCTATAAGAAAGATCCAGCGCCACTTCCGTAGTATGCCCGCCGGGGGTATATCACTAAGGCCGCTGGCTAAGAGCCCTCCAAAGGCGCCCGCCACTGATGCCCCGACGGCCTTTAGGCCCAGTCGGCTGCCCATCTCACGGCGGCGGTAAAACTGAGAATAAGCGTAGACGATTCCCGGCTGGACACCAGACTCAAAAGCACCGAGCAACAGACGACAGGCGAGCAGTGCCGCATTGTTCTGTATAAATGCCTGTCCAACCGTGACAGCCCCGAATCCAAATGTGATGAAGCTCAGCCATATACGCGGTCCGAATCGGTGGCAAGCCATGTTGGCCAGGCTGTGCCAACGAATTAATCAGTAAATGAAATGGTACAAAGTAAGTAGAGAGGGAGAAAGGGAGAGAGATCAGCAGGGGGGTTTTACACTTCAAACAGAATGTAGGTAACATAGAACAGAGTCAGACTGATGTTGAACTCGCGGCCGACAAGACCAATGTCTTTTGATAACCCTATGATAAAAGTGGCATGTTAGGAAGCCCCTCTCCCAAAAAGAAAAGTGAGTAGCTATCTACTAACCAAGTATAACGGCGTTGCCAATATTGGACCGGTCGATCTGGGCGGAGAGATAGATTAAGACACCTAGAGGCAAGATACGCCGGTCAAATTTATGTCGGATGCGACGTTCGACCTCCTTGATCTCGTCAGCCCGACCATTCTCAGCGGCAGTCTTTTCTTCCGCCGCTGAACCAGCCGTCTCGAAGTGCGTAACATCGACGGAAGATGTCGTGGCTTCTTTCATGTTAATAGTTGGAGGGTGAGTATGAAAAAGAAACGGCCTGCTGTACTCCGGAGGATAGTCAAGATATACGAAAGTCCTTATTTATTGCTGGCAAGAAACAAGGGGGGGTTGAGAATGGTCTGTCTGCGGTAAATCCCCAGGTATTTATAATGAGAGCCTAGGATACTCTGTCTGACCCCACATAAATCCAGTCTATTGGGTGTGAGTGAAGGTCTAGTGGTATTCTCATATTATTACCAGGACACAGAAGGTGGAGTTAGTCGGAGAGGTTGACCGAGGTTCTTGCTATCTAGAATCCTCCACAATCATTGTAGCTGCAGAACTCGCTCTGTGGGGTTGTAGTCGGGATCGATCCCGACTGGGGAAATTTTGGTTGAGATTGATCCCGACAACCTCCGTCCAATCCCGCGAACCTTAGTAACTTAAGCTTCCATTGATCCCGACAGCTTCCATTCATCCCGCCAACTTCTATTGATCCCGACAGCTACCATCCCGACCGCAAAGAAAGCTTGGTTCACGAGTGAAGAAGCGAAATCATCGGAATTGATCCCGCAAGGATACTGACTAATATAGACCCTTTGATCGAGAGCTTCTTATTCCAGCCCGCTGACAGGAGTCCAGTTATATAATACAAGTAGCCACCTGCCTTTGATCCATTAATGCAATCTCTTCAAGCCATCTCCTCTTTTTCCTCTCCTCGAACACAAACATCCTCCTCGGCCATGGGTTCTTTGGATTCTGTTAAAGCCATATCACTTACATATGATGTTATTATCGTGGGCGGCGGAGCAGCTGGAATTGGGGCAGCCGTTGGAGCGAGACTGGCAAATGCCGATGCGCAGATTCTCCTAGTTGAGTCTGAAGGGTGCCTTGGGGGCGCTGCCACACATCGAGGCGTCGTTTCGTACTGCGGTCTCTACACGCTGGAAGAGCGGCCACGGGTGGCCATCGGACAGATATGGACCGATATACGGCACCGACTGCTCAAGCTTAAGGGCACACCAGAGGATCATGTTCGCCATCGGGGCATCTTTCAAGTTAGTTTTCGTCTTTCCAGCTACTTCTCGCCCGTCACGCATCAACCAAGATTGTTGAACGTTTATGCTGATGTTTTTATCTGGGCAGGTAATCGATCCCGAATGTCTCAAGATCGTGCTGGATGATCTTATGGAGGAGCATCGCATCGAGGTCCTGCTTCACGCAAGCGTGGTCGGGGCACGTCGCTCAGCATCCAACCATGTGGCCGCGGTGCAGGTACAGGACCGGCGAGGTGCACGCGAGTTTCAGGCGCGTGCGTTTGTCGACTGCTCCGGCGACGGCGATTTGGCACATCATGGCAGGGCCTCAACGAGGTACGGTAACCACGGGACACTTAACCTTGGCTCGCTGGCCATCAGGTTCGGCGGCCTACCGCCAGACATCCAGCCAACAGCGGCTAGCTGGCGGCAGGCAATTCTAGCGGCCAAGAGGGATGATCAAGGGATGAATAGTGGTCTGAAAAAGGCCGACTCGGTGCTTATCAGGCTGCCGGTCTCGGGTCATTTGGTCTCTTTCCTACCCACCGCGGCGTACGACCCGACTGATGCGGCGAGCATCACGGCCGCTGAGGTGTCCGGCCGCCGACAGGCCTGGCAGTACCTGAAGATCTTACAGAGTCTGCCAGGTCATGACAAGCTGTACATAGTTTCGACAGGGCCCAACTTTGGTACACGTGAGAGCCGCCACGTCAATGCGGTCTGCCAGTTGACGGTGCAGGATATCATGTCCAGCCGTCGGTTCGACGACGTGGTCGCGATTGGCGCCTGGGCATGTGAGTTCCACGACGTCGGGCACAAGGATTGGGCTAGCACGTTCCGGTACCCGCCAAATGGTTGCTTTGAAATCCCTTTCCGCTGCCTGCAGAGCGCGGATACAGCCAACCTGTTCGTGGCTGGCCGGTGCGTTGATGGTGATCAGTATGCGTCCAGCGCGATCCGTGTCATGGGCACCGCGCTGGCTACTGGACAGGCGGTCGGAGTGGCAGCTGCTCTTGTTGCGGCGAAGGGTGATGGCTGGACAGTGGCAGACGTGCAGGACAGGCTACAGGCGCAGGGAGCTTTTATAGATGTAACGAACCTCCCGGATGCACTGAGCTGATAAATGGCAATTCTCTTATTTTACATGTATGTTGAGCTACTAGAAACAGTAAGAAAGCAATCAGAACCTGGGAATTTGTGTCCGTAGATGCACCCTTTCCTGAAGGCTTCCTTAAAATAGGAGTGTGCCGCCATGTAAAACATTAGTCAGACCTACAAGGGAATCTAGTATTATGGCAGAGGTTCACGAAGAAAGGTCTAACTACCGGTGTTGAGAGTTATTATAATTTTCACATTGCATTTTAAAAAAGTTCGCAGTTGTATTTGGAACCATTTAGATTATTGTAGTTTGACGAAATCTTTTATTATTATTATTCGTTTGCCGCTGATAATTGTGCCGCCCAATCACGATTGGAGTGTATTCACTAACCCTTCACGCAATAACATTTAGGCTGGTGTATTAATTGCATGTTTTCTCTTGACAAATAAGTTACTGAGAAGACTTAGAAAGTCAGCGGGTATTCCCTTCTTTGAATAGAAACTTCACTATCGCATAAAAGTATAGTACAATAAAGTCTTAGGTAATTCGAAGCCCAAGCTTCCTACGTAGAACTATGAACACTAGCTCCAAAATATAACAACTCCTCGGGT
Organism: Mariannaea elegans; assembly: GCA_930272665.1. Classification (NCBI taxonomy): domain Eukaryota; kingdom Fungi; phylum Ascomycota; class Sordariomycetes; order Hypocreales; family Nectriaceae; genus Mariannaea; species Mariannaea elegans. Next base: position 81,042 of record CAKNEU010000088.1, read on the forward strand.
CTTATTAACTCATCATGAAAGTCCAAATCATTGAACCAGGACATATCAAGAATATCTGACATGGTTTGATTATTTTCCAATGGCTGATCGACCATCTGTCCGATTGACGATATCAGATTCAGGCTGTAATCTCCGTAATGAGATGTAGATTCAGGAACATATGTGATGTTAGGGTTATCAACATCCCCGCCTCTAACCTCATTTTCAGAATTGTTTATTAGAGGAAGCTTTTGGTAGAGGGTTTTCAATGCCACTACACAATGCTGGGCCGCGATGCTGTCACTTTGGAACCTATCGAGGATCTTGAGTGCGCGGTGCCAAGATTGCTCGAGTTCGCGATCAGATATCTCATTGAGCGTTATCATCGGTCGTAGACGTGCTGCAATAAGAACTGTAGCTGACAGATAGACGTCTGTAAGGGGGACACAAAAGTCAGTAGGGCCACTTTACTGGTTATAACCAGGAATTTTCTCACGTAAGACACCATACAGCCAGTTTGGCTTCCTCCCCCAGCTATTCCCAAATCCCAAATCCTCATAAATAAGATTTATCAAGCGCTGAGCGGCGTTCACACAGAGAAAGGAACATTGAAGAGCTGTCCGATGATGCAGCCATTGAGCCGGATGCGTAAATCCAACATACTCAGCTTTATCTTCAGGAATGTCAGTTACAGGATCGGCGGAACACACATGGACGAGAATAGGCCGAAAGAGATAGATGCGAGCCTGTAGATGTCTATGTAGAGGATTAGTACGTGACGGAGCTAGTGGGAGGCGGCAGGCAAAAATTCCATACCGAAGGCAAAGAACGACGGATTGTCGGTATAAGATCACTTCACGTTCTCCAATTGGCTGATTCTCGAGGGAATCTGGTTTTTTCAGCCTCAAATGAGGGGGGATCCGTTCACGGAGTTTCATAAGCTCATTGTCGAGCTCTAAAACAAATTGCAAACGGCTAAATTGCCACCCGTCGTCAGCTTTGGGCGAGTCTTCTGTGCTAAAAAGGCGCATAATCCGCTGCATTGTCCTGTAAAGAAGCGCTGAGTGGACAAAAAATGACATGGTCGACGGGGGAGTCGGCTTGTCCCCTGGCATAGGATTCAATTCGGCCAATTGGTCAAGACAGTCGTCATCAATCTCCAAAGGCAAGGGTACAGAGTCTGTTTCACCTTGTGAAATCATCACCGGGCGGCCGAGTGTCATGCATAGTATCCTAAAAGGGCATCTCAGCATCGAGTAAAAAGAGGGCGAGACGATACATACCTCTCAGTCATTGCACAGCAGTGATAGACTCGCCTGCCGAGCTCTCTTTCCACAATATCGGAATCTATTCCCAAGACTGTGGCGAGATGAAGCCCCAGCTGGTGGCAAATTCGAATTGCCACAGCGATAACATTCCAGGCTTTATACGTCCGGCCAGTCCCTTGAAGATATTGTGCCATGAGGAGCATAATTTGCAACTGCGGCAAGGCGTAAGTGCTGGAACTGATGGGATCAAAATGGAACAGTCCTCGGGCTCGGCGGAAGAAGAGCTCTGCAGTAGCAAAGGCGTCTCCTTGAGATAGTTGGTCGGAATATTGACAGCCGAGCGCCATAACAAGATTCAACATGCATACAAACGCGTTTCTGTCCATTTTCATCCGCAGCGATAGCCCGGCAGACAGTTCTGTCCCAGCCCAGAAGGCGTGGTGGTAATGATAGAAGATGCGATGGTTTAGAATAGGATAGAGAGGGTGGATGAACGTCCAATACAGGTGAAGTAAAGCGTTTGTAATCTGGCGCGAGGGTAGCGAGTATTCATGCGGAGCACCAGGACTGTTGGTGTTAATTAACAGACCGCAGCTATCCGGCGCCTGTTCGTGCTGGCTTCCTGCATCATTGGAAGCCCCCACCGGCAGCTGGCCCTGCTTCGACTCGACTGCCCGCCGGATATCGGCCATAAATCCGGCGGCAGACGAGGATCCGAGGAATCCCTCATACTGCGGCTCACCGGTGATAGCAGCCACCATCGCATTGACACGCGGCTCATGTTCTCGCAACGTCTCGTCGAGCGAGCTCGCTGGCCCATCATTAGCGCAGGATGCCTCTGCCGCTGTCTGATGTGGTACTTGATCGGCCACAGTGCGTTGCTCAAGAAGCCGGATCCTGTTCTGGAGGCCCTTAATCATCCTTTTTGTTGTCAATCAAATACAATTCGAGGCGGTGATTGTCATTTTATGGCTTAACAGCATTTTGGAGTGGAGACGACGTACAATTCAGGGACGGTTGCGTCTCGGCCATCAACTCGCTTCCAGATACATTTAACCTCTGTCCATCCGTTACGGGAGCAGGTGCCGCAAACTTGAAAGTACGTCAGCTATACACGAGCAAACACAGAGAAAGTGTGTGCATCTGCATGTGCCTACCTGGTCGAAAGCCATCGCATCTTTTTTTTTTGCTCCGACAGGGGACACATGCCATAAGTGCTTTTTTCTGATGCGTCCGCTTATCCATTGGAGGCAGTAAAGTTGTGAAAGACTGATAGCAAGCGAAGGTCAAAGGGTTAAGAACAGATGAGATCTAAGAGCTGGGGCTACAACCTTGAATCCTTGGATAACTGCTAGATGAGTCAGCAGAGTGAGGAGATTCACGGGCCTCGGAGTTATTATGTAATAGATCCAGAACCTCTTAGCTAACGCGAGGGCGTCACAAATGCTTGTGGCCTTTTTACAGCCATTGACTATTACATCAAAATGAATTCATCAAATCAATTACAGACCAATCCACATATCCCTGACGAATGCCTTCTCCCTTGAGAGAGATATCTCTATTCCGCCTCATTGTGGCCATATTTAAATATTAGCTGGAACTCGTCGTGGATTCCCCTTTTCTCCCTCTTCTTGTATCCCTGTCGGGGGAAAGGTTGTATATGGCAGAGCGTAATTTGCGTGAGAAACGACTACAGTACAGAAAAGCGCGCGCATAGCTAATTACAGTGTTATTATTCCCGAGGGTCCTTGATCCACTTGCTCGGTAAAACGGGCCGCGGTATACCCTAGATGAACTGGGGAGGGTTACTGAAGACCGCATCCTGACCCTACTGAGCAACTGGTCAACAGAAGCTCGAGGAGTACGCAGCTCCCGGCAAGACGACCACCTACAGTTCGCCCATTGAGGCAGCTAAGGGTCCAATAGATCGGCTTGGCTGTGGCTTCTACTATTATAGTATCGATACGGCGGCAGTCAAGCTGGAGCAGCTAGTAATATGGCAAAGAGGTGGTATATAGAAGGCAGGTAGGGACTAGGAGATGAACATGGAGAAAGAAGCCATCGGGAACAGTGGGTGATGGTACTGACGAAGGCGCGCTCTGTCCAGTGCTTAATATATACCTTACACTAGGAGGCTTAAAGTTCATATCTAAGTCGATCTCAGCCAGTAGGAATAGATTTATAAAGAATACTATTGCCAAACCAGATCCAGAAGAAGATACGATCGACTGCCTCAAGGTACAGCTGATACGCAGCCGGGTCGTTCTTTGGTCCACGTCTCGCAAGCAGATAAAGGAAGTAGAAGTTAAAGTGGCCGAACAGCATGAGGATGTAATAAGTACAGGGCTGGACTCTTAGCAAAGCTTTGGAAAAGGCATTGTAAGTTATTAGGCCCTTGTAGTAATTAGGAAAAAGGTTGTCGGGGAGACGGTGAGAGACGGCGAGGAAAGGGGTGTATTCAATGTCTAGACCATGCTCAGGGTGATTCGTAACACTGTGATAGATATTGTAGCTGCGCTTCCACTACAACATTGAAAGGCCACCTATGAAGTCGCAAACGAAGAGGGCAATTCAAGAGTCGACATGGAAATTATGAGTGATACCCATGTAGCCAGCGTCATGTACAGTGAAGACTAACTGCTGCCAGGGGACCCAAGTCAGATGGCACTAGGAACGTACCATCTGATATTAAGAATAATAGCATGACTAAAACTACCATCATGTTCCGACCGATCTCAATAATGTACGCTGTATGGTTGCACTGATACAGCCCCTCGTTCGCGATCCTCACTTCCAGAAAACGTTACATTTGCGCAATCTTGTTCTGCATATGCTCGTCCAGAGATGGATACTGTTGTGCAATGCAGAGACCAAAGGACCAATGATTCGGTCAGATAAATGAAAGATGCTAAATTCTTCTATCTACCCGGGCCAGAATGTTTTCTATTTATCTTACCTAGATACCGAAAGCCTCACTGAGACCTTCGGAAGAGGCTATGTCCGGTCTCAAGCTCACTTGCCCTTGTTGTCTCAGACTATCTAGGTTATCTTACCCAAGTCCCAGGTTATCCCGTACAGCAGATACTTGTCGAGGTCCAGAGAGATTCTCTTTTCGTTTGCTCATCAAGAAGGCCTCTGGTGGTCATCTTTTCCCTACGATCTTCGTCTGATGCCGAGATAATAGAGCTTGAGGATGATGATGATATGGCTAAGTGGTGATATTTCAGGTTGCGATCTTTTATATCTGAAACGGGAGAAGCTTCTCAGAATGTAATTTCACGCGGTGAAGATTGACAATGAGGGCGTACAACCTTTCCACATCCTTCTTCAACCTCATCTCCGTCCTCTAATACTCGAAGCTAGCTACATTGAATTGGGGGGGGCCAGCAAGTTCTTCCAGTTGCCTTCTGTCCTCCCAATCCGGTATCGCATCATATAATGCCTGGTCTCGATTAGAATGAAATTGTACGAAAGTTAGTCAGTCAGTTTGAACATCTAGGTGGTATGGGAAGTCACAGAATAAGACATACACAGTAGCCTCATCAGTTGCATCACGACCAACCATGTGTTTGATCGTAATATCGCCTCCTGAACAGTATTGTAACCGACCGTCCACCGTAAGGACATGCTGATTCACGATTATAATGTTTTTTTCCTCTTTAAGCATACCCTTGGACCGTTGGTGCGAAAGAACGGAGAATTTCCTTGCCGTGGGCGTCTTTGTGGTAGCTTATATTGCCATTGGAAGCTGTGTGCCTGGAACCAAACTAAACGGGAACCAATTTGAGCCCTCAAATTTGATAATTTTACTCACGAATGTCTTTGAAGATCAAATCAGGACGCTTGAAGCTGGGAGAGAATGAAAGGTAGAGAGAGAGCTGATGCCTAAAACTTACTGCATGCCGAGTACGGATGGCGGGGAAAATGTCACGAAGTATCGAGGCGAGGTCTCGGAGCGATCGGATAGATATTACCTAGGATGGGATTGAAGACTTTGAGAGAATTCATTATAACCGTGGCTGCGCTGCAGCGGTTTCGCGAAAGTGATAATAAATACTTAGCAGATCTGAAATCACTAGTATCCAGGGTAATTAGCCTTTCTGGTCACTAGTTCCTAGAAGACAAAATCCAACATATTTGCGGCAGTATAGAATATAAGTATACACTAAAATCGATAATATTGAGTCGGCTGACTTTCTATTCTAGTTGTCAACATACTTGGGGAGCGTTGCCATAACACCATCTCGGGCAATAAGCTCCATAGCCGTGGTGACCTCGTTGATGAAGCGCTTGTCGCTTCGCAAGTCGTCACCAAAGAGCATCTTGATGCTGAGCAGCTTGCGGGGGTCACGCCCGCCCGCCTTAGCCAGGGTCTGCAGCTGCTCTCGCATCGGGTCGTCGACCTCGAACTTGTTGCCCTCATCGTCAACGCCGTTGATGTAGTGGAACCAGGCACCCGTAACGAAACACAGGCGGCGGAATGGGCCCGTTACCCAGATGTGCTCGGCAATGGACGGCATGACAAACTTTGGGATCTTGCCGCTGCCGTTCAAGGCAATGCGCGGAATCTGGTCCATGATAGTGGGGTTGGAGAAGCGCTCCATGAGCGTGGTACAGTACTGGTCGATGTCGACGCCGGGGATGGTGGGCAGCAGGGGTTTGACCTCCTCTTGCATCATCTGCCAGATGAATTTACGGTAGATGGGGTGCTGGATGACCTCGTGCACGTATTTGAAGCCGGCAAGCTGTCCCGGGTAGGCCATGGCCGAGTGGCTGGCGTTGAGCAGCCGCAGCTTGTGCTTCTCGAACTGCTCGACGTCGTGCACGTCACGGACTACCTGGACACCGACCGCCTCGAACGACGGGCGGCCGTCGCTGAAGTGATCCTCGACAACCCACTGCATGAAGGGCTCTGTCACCACGGGCCACGCGTCGTCGATGCCGAAGTGAGCGGCCAGCGACTGGATGTCGCTCTGCGATGTGCTGGGCGTGATGCGGTCCACCATGGAGTTAGGGAACGCGCCCTCATCATCAATCCACCGCGCCAGGTCCGGGTTGCGCAGGCGGGCAAACGAAAGCAGCATCGAGCGCGTGATGGAGCCATTCTTCTGCATGTTGTCGCAAGACAGGACGGTGAAGGGCTTCAGGCCCTGGGCGTGACGCCGCGCCAGCGCCGCGTAGAGGAAGCCAAAGGTGCTAATGGGAGAGTTATCGTTCTCAGGAGCCAGGTCATGCTGGATGTCAGAGTGCTCGGCATGCAGCTCGTGGGTGTTCTCGTTGTAGTAGTAGCCGCTCTCGGTGATGGTCATGGACACAATGTGTGTATCCGGGTGCGCCATCTTGGCAATGACAGCCTCGCGGTCATCTGGCGCGAAGAGGAACGATCTTATACTACCGACGACCTTGGCGTCACTGCCCTTGGCCGAGCGCTCGATGACGGTGTACAGATGGTCCTGAGCATTCAGGACGTCACGCATGGCCGCATCGTTGGGCCGCAACCCGACGCCGCAGATAGCCCAATTGCGATGGTCGTGATTCTGCAGCAACCGATCGATGTAGACAGCCAGATGTGCCCGGTGGAAGCCACCGACGCCGAAGTGGACAATTCCCTCCTTCATGCCATCCCGGTCGTAGGTAGGGATCTGTACTTTCTGGTCTCCATTCTGCGAGATTAAGGACAGGTTGTCGCTAGTGAGCTTGAGGCTCCCTGTGTTAGAGGGCATTGTGATCTGTAATTGGGATGAGAGACGTAAAGTTCAGATGATATGTATTGTGAGACGTTCGTGGCGTGATTGGGATAGTTAGGAATTACATAACCATTGCTTGCTTACCTCGGGCGGCAGGTTTTTCACCTAGGTCCCACTTTGATAATATAGCTTGGGTAAGATTTTTAAATTGGGGCCCGGCATGATAAGCTAGGTGCCAGAACGAAGTACTTATTAGCCGTATTTCCACTTATTATCCTGCTGCCTACGGATCGCCATTCCAAAAGTCTTTGCTGGCACTAAAGACGCCACATCCTCACATCCTTGTTGGGTACTTGAAGATACATAGAAAATCAAGTAGTTTTCCAGGCTCAACTGCTATAGCCCCTATATCTTCAGGGGCGCCAGGCACCGGTTGCAGCTTGCTAACTAGTGGTCTTACGTATACGATACTATAACTTGCGAACTTGCACGGGACTATAAAGGAGTAAAGTACCCTATGTACTTAGCATCTTTATGATTGGCTCCCTCACAATCATTGCTGTTTCCATCAGCAAAGACTTTTGAAATGGCCCTCTGTACAAAAGATAATATTATATAGTAAATGTAAAATTTATCGTAAGACATAATCGCAACTTAGTAGTAGTATTTAGGAAAGTTAATAGGAAGGGGTACAAGTATATTCTCTATAAGCCTTATATAATACCTCCATGACATTTATCCGAGTTTCGGAGCCGTAAAACAATACCTCTATTTATGTAGCTCTCCTACAATAGTTAATTGAAGTCTCGTTTTTTATCAAACCAACGGATCTTTATCTATTCAGCGACCCCCCCGTGACTGAGGATCATTTGCGGGTAGGGGTCCGTTTTGAGACCCCCTAGTATGATTATCATTTAAATTTCTGAGCAATTTATCAAGGTGGCATGTAAGAGATTTGTCGGTCCAAAGAAATTGGGCATAAATCAATCATATAGATGCACACCATTAAATTTGCATGGGTGAAGACATCCCTTGTCCGTTATTTTCAGTCTATCTACCTTCGCGGTCTACTACGAGCCCCTAGAGGGCCCAACGGCACTTTTATTCTATGTATGTGCTGAAATTCCTCCCTAAGATGCTAGTGAGTATTCTCAATATATGATGACGCAATTTCTGTTGCTGATGTTAGTTTGAAACGTAGAAAGATAGAAAGAGTTGACGCGACAGGAATGTGCATGTACGTTGCCGCTTAATTTTGTGCAAATATACATTCGAGCTGCAAATACCAAATCGATTGTCCGCCTGACGAGGCTCTGCTTCTTAATTTTATTCTATCCTTTCTATACAGGCCGATTAATTCATAGCCCTATCGCTCCATGTTCGGCTGTGCGTTTCTTTATCTACTTTGTACACATCTCGATCGAATTATGTTACAACAGTGGAGTGAGAGCGTAGGCTAGGTCGATAATCAATTAAGGATGGACACCACTGGGCCCTTGATGACCCAAAAGTGCATGAAATAGTGAACAAGATCTTCCAGTGTATCCGCAACATTGATCCTACTGGACATGGTGCACCGCTAGATGAGACTTCGACGGCAGGATCAGCGTTTCCACCGCAGGGTCCTCGTGGTCACGCAAAAGAACCAGCCCGGTTGGAGAAATATCACGAATCCATGTCCCGGAAAGACAAAGAGCACAGAAACGATACATCTTTCCTTCACGGTGGGATTCTACGCTAATGAATCAGACGATTAAAAAAAAAGAACTTTCTCGGTGGTAAGTAACCATGTAGAACACGGCGAGGTACGGCAATTTGCCTGTAGGGTAAGCTAGTTTGTGCCCCACGCAGTGATCAGATCATGTCATCGACCAACACTAACAGGACCAACAGACTACAGCCCAACACCGGGCAGGCCCAAAGTCCGGTTGTGATGGAAGATGGCGCAGGAACCCCAGCCACCAATGACCGACCACCAACTAAATAGCCGCCTGTTGGTTCCAAAATGGAAGTACTGGCCTCCCATAAGAGGCATCAATAGTCAGCTCGGCGTTATTTGGTTTATAATTAGAAACTAATTCATCTATGCCTTTACCCAACGAAAGAGGTAGTCGAACGACAGCCGTGGGTGCTCGGGTTGTGTCGAGCGCAGGCCATGGGCCCGCGGCCGTTGAGGCCATCTGGCAAACGTCGACCTCCGGTGATGTAGCCTTGCCTCTACACCAAGAGACCAACCGGTGCCAATGAGCAAGCCAAAGTCTTATATATCGTTGCCCGATGTGCTCAAGAACGAGATATCCTCTTCCCCAGTGCCCATAGATGGATCCGTGATGATTTACCCGACGTTGAACTCGAATCTACCCAATCACCTATCCATTGCGGCGGCGACTGATTCTGAAGACTCCTTTTTCTCCATTCAATTTTCAACTGCCCTATCAAAGATGTCCGCCGAATTCCACGCGTGGATGAGAGCCACGTTTTCCAATGCTGACCTGCCATGCACGAGATTTGCGCGAATCCCCACCCTGTGGCAAAGTTCGATGGCTGTGAGGTGACTTACTCATGCCTCAAGGGCACCGCGATTCTCGTCATTATTATTAACAGCGTCACTTACTAGCTCGCTACTATTTCGTGTCGATGACCCCCTCCCCCCCTTGTTGCAAGTTTACCTAGCTACTTGGTATGCCTGGGAAGGGAAGGTAGTATTTAAATACAAGACTCTCTTAGTTCCATTACAATACCATTCATAATTGTAACATTCCATTCATAAGCGAGAGTCGCAACTAGGGCTATGGGTGGGCCATCTATCCGCTTCTGATTGATGGTTACGATGCCGGGTTCTACAGCTACTTATAGTAAGCCAAAATTCGCCTGCGCGATATTTCAAGGTAAAAATCTTGACCTAGCTCAAACTTCTAGGTACGTGGCAGGCATATTTGGACCTAAATTTGAATTGGATCCCATGATCATCCAGGAAGGCAGGAAATTCAGGAGAGCCGTACTCAAGACGAGTTAGAGATGATGATAGAGCATCGGGGTCCGAAGCTAATATGGACGCATTTTGTCGCGAACCAGGAATTTCGTAAGCTTCTGTCGTTGCACTTGGTCTGGCACTGATTATTAAGGTCGGCAACCGTGAAGAATTCATAGGTAGCTTCTTGTATTTGGAACATAAGACTCCCCCTCCCCCCAAAAAAAAAAAAATACTGCGTTCATGTTGCCTCAATGCACGATAGCATGTTCCGATCTCTAGAGAAGAAGATAGGTCACCACGAATGTGGGAAACAATATTTGGTGGGGGAATAATTGTATATTTCCAAGTTCTTATGTAACATTTGATCACAATATTTACGACAGAATTCGCAACTTCAAACTTCGTCCAAATATCAGTGGGAAGTATGTTTTCAACACTTTCCAAGACCAATTTTGCGAAAAGAAGAACCAGATTCAAAGGAGCATGCACCTGTGCCGCCCTTCTCACCGGAGATCAAAAACTCCAGCCCTTCCTTGGAGACGTCGAGAACCTGACCTGACACCAGGTTGCAAGCCGAGTCCAAGTTAGGGTTCCATGACCGCAACTGGGCCTCAATAACCGTACCTGGTCCAGATAAGATAGCAGTAGTCTGCAGTACCCACAATGTAGGTAGACTTACAGGTTCCCGATCCTAAACCAAGTGAAACTCCGGAGGACGTTGCTTAGGTGTTAATTGACCAGGACAACGACGGAATGATTGACGCGTCGTTAGCAGGTTGTCCAAACTTGGTCCAGAGATCAATGGTCATATCAATGGAGTTGTCGGCGCTGACATTCGTGTCAGCAATGGCAGCCTGCTGAGTGACACCCTTGCTGTTGGTCATGGTGATGATCTTGCCGCAGAGGGTGTTGTGCTGAGCGGAACCATAATTTTGCATGACGGTGGAAGTCATGGCAACCAGAGGCATGCTGTCAGGAACCACACCGACGAAAAAGGTGCTCAGGCCGCAGGATCCATATTGATAGAAGATTTGGCGAGCAGTTGCAGCGGCGTCGAAGGAGTAGAGCGATCCCGCGTTGTTGCCGGTCAGCGTGGCGCGCTTGTCGACAGGGGCGGCCTCGGCAACTGAGGCAAGGCTTAGAGCCATTCCGATGAGGATAGAGTACTTCATGTTGGTTTAAAAGGAGCGTGTATATTTCTTATTTAAGAAAAAAAAAAAAGGAAGGACTGTGGTAGTAAGGAGCGATTTAGAGAGTGAAAACAAAGCTAAGGTTGTAATTCACAACTGGAAACGATGTGCTTCTTATACTGCGTAATGAAAGTACGCATCCCCTCCTGCTTAGGGTAGACAGCTCTCAGCCGTGCTGCGTCCCATCGCATCACTATACGCGCCTCGTCCCATCGCATCACTGTACGCGCCTATTTGGGGAGGTGGGAGAACTACGTTACTTCCACCACGCAATAAATCAGAACACCAGAAATCCTCTGTCACTTGCATAGTAAATCTAGGCGTTCCTGCAAGCGTACCCTCGCCCGTGCTTCATCCATCATGCCGTAAAGGGCATCGCTCTGTTTCGCCAACCGCCCTCAACCTTGCACACGGCCATTTTAGGAAGAAGGATCTGGAGACTGCCTGATCTCATTTCCCTAATATGCTCCATCTCACCCTATTGCACCAGCCCCTTGCAACAGAAATACCCACGTGTGTTACATTCACTCTGGTCAATTGAAACTCGCGATGAAACAACAGCAGACAAGCTCGACCGCTGCAGGATTATGCTAGGAATTGTCTCAAAAGGCCCGACTAACTATAATCCAGGTAACCAAAAGGAGCTGCTGGGAGCCCGGCAGCGTTACTAAACAAAAAGTCTAGGCGTTATCACCATGACCACGCGCCAGAGCTTCCTCCTACCTTTCACCCTGCGCCTTTAGGTGTGATTCAGGACCCATTCAAGCTTTATCAGACCCAATGCGCGCCGTTTCCGGACCTATTTGTCCAATCTGTCTGCTGCAGTGCCTCTGCACCAGATATAGCGATATCTTCGAGTGTCCAAGCATTATAAACAGTATTTAGAGATATTAAATTACACAGTTTTAGCTACCTACTAGCGTTTAAGATAGGCATTTCTAGTAGTGCTATAACTACTTTTGCCCTTTTTTTCGTTGAAAAAAGTTATAAAACAATTAGCCAAGGTACAGGCAGTGTAAGTGAATTTCAAATTTGTTTTTTTTTTTTAGGAGGAATGGAGCTCCTTTACCGTAGAGAAGCAAACTTTGACCAGCCTCAGTGGTTCCACCCACTCGTTTTTCATCATTTCGTGATAAGTCATCAGTAACCAACAGATGCGAAATTTTATGTTGAGACCAGAGCAAATACAATTAAGCTTTTCTAGCTATCTGATAGAAAACCAGCAAGAATTTGTAGCAAAAGGCGTATACTGCTATTAGATCAGCCAATTAGTATTTAAAACCTTACTCCTTCTTCTCATCAGTTACGAAAGAAGTGTATTCACGACCCTATAACTTAATATAGGAGAATTCTTTCAACAATTGTAACTCGTACAATGACTTTTGTCGCGAGGTCGGAAGGTGCCATTTTAGTGTCGTCTGCGGAATAACCCAATCGTCCGCCGATTCGGGTGAAAGAGCTCGACTGCTGGGTAGAGGTGAGCAGTAGCGACAGCACTGACTCCTATTTAAACGCCCAGCGAAAATCTGACTTCCGAGCAGAGATGGATCTTGGAACTTCAATGATTGTTCCGGCTAATAAGCATAACCGGCATCTTGGTAATCAGATCACACAATCCAAAGTCTCGAAAAGCAGTACGTGCCTGGTTCTATGGCCAACAATCAATGGCTGCTCGTCCAAGTCGAGCGGTCTTATTTCAGTCGTATTAATCTGTACCCAATCATGCGATAACCTAACCCCTGTACAGCATATTGCTTATGCGCAACGCGACTTTTGTGCACGCCGCTGAAGCAAGACTCGAAGCAATCTCACCTATTTCTCTGATGATCAGTCATCATAAACCCTGGCATTACAGTAGCGTCTACTACGAATTAGCGCTAGCACTGCTTCCCTTGGTTAGTCCATCAGAAGACCCATAGTTATTAGGCAGATCCTATGAAAATTGTTGGGAGTAATCTGTACGGAGTACGTGTACGTGCAGATAACCCGTGAATTTCTATTGCGTCAGCAGTGCCGAGCCTAGGGCTGCACACCGCGCTATCAGCCGTGAGGAGTGGGTTACTAATTAGAAACTACTATTATACCGCGTCGCACTTACAGTCCGTCCGAGTTCCGGACGTTTGCGGCCGGAATTATTATGTGTTCAAAAATCATGTCGGACGAATCAGTTGGAATACCGACAACAGCCATGAAATATTTTAATCAACTACTGCTCCCGATTGATATGTGGACTCCAAATGCTCCTTTACAGAAAGCCAGTTTCAGTACAATTCTCTCACTTAGCCGTTTTACATCAAGTTATCTCAGTTTCGTGCGACTCGTAACTCTTCTTTTGTGATGTCATCCACACTGGAAGACAAGAATGATCTGAGCAGTGCGGAAGAGGGGAGCGCGGAGCGGGTTGACGACGTTGCAATCGCAGCAAACCCCCGAAAGGATATTCCTACTTGGAAGTGGATCGCATCTCTAGTAGGCCTCTACTCCGGAGCTCTCTTGTATGGTGAGTACCCAATTTCTACGCACGTCCAAGTTGTCTAATGAGATGGTGATATCAGGTCTCGACACGACGATCGCTGCCGATGTTCAAGCTTCAGTCTATGAGAGTCTTGGGAATATCGAGAATCTGGCATGGGTTGGGATCGGCTTCCCCATGGCTTCGGTGGCCGTGATACTTCTCCAAGGTCGTGTCTACGGTCTATTTAACATCAAACTCCTGATGATCTCTTCAATCCTCGTTTTCGAAATTGGCAGTGCTATATGCGGCGCGGCTCCGACGTCGGATGCCTTGGTCATCGGTCGAGTGATCGCTGGTATGGGCGGATCGGGAATGTACTTGGGGTAAGTCTGTGCCAGAGAAGAGAGCGGAGTTTGAGGATCGTTTGGACTCGACTGACATGCGCCTAGAGCCCTAACATACATATCCATCTTTTCGTCTCCGAGAGAAGTCCCGTTGTACAATGCTCTGATAGGGCTCTCCTGGGGAGTTGGGGCAATTCTTGGGCCTGTGATTGGTGGCGCATTTTCGGACAGCTCGGCGTCATGGCGATGGGTAAGCGATCTAATCCTTCGGTACATCGTGTGTTTGGCGAGGGCTAAGCATTGTTTCTAGGCCTTTTACATAAACCTCCCCCTCGCGGTTCTATTCTCCCCCGTTTACCTCTTCGCATTTCCGTCATACAATCCGAGAGCCGACCTGTCACTGGGCGAGAAGATGAAAGAGGTCGACTGGGTTGGTGCCGTTCTTAACGGAGCAGTTTTTGTTCTTTTTATGATCGTTGTAACTTTCGGCGGCTCGACGTACCCCTGGAACTCTGGGGCCGCCATCGCGCTGTGGGTGGTCTGGGGTGTTTGCCTCGTTGTTTACATCTTACAGCAATCCTTTAACATCTTCACCACGCCGGAGCGACGCATCTTCCCCTTGCATTTTCTCAGGTCTCGTATCCTCGTTCTACTCTATATTACGACAGCTGCTGCCGCGGCCGCTAATGCCATCACCCTGTACTATATCCCTCTGTTCTTCCAGTTTACCAGGGGCGACACAGCTCTGGACGCTGCCGTCCGGCTCCTACCCTTTGTCATTGTCTTCATCTTCTTCGTCATGCTCGCGGGAGGTCTTCTTCCCCCTGTTGGACGCTATAATATCTTCTATATTATTGGCGGAGCTCTTGTTATCGCCGGCGGTGCTCCGATGTTCACTATGGATGTGGGGACAAACATAGGGAAGATATACGGTTTCGAAGTGTTGGTCGCCGCCGGGACCGGTTTCGCTTTCCAGTCCGCCTATGCCGTCGCGGCCAGTAAGGTGGCTGAAAGAGACCGGGCGAGTGCCATTGGATTCATCAACGTGTCGCAGATTGGCACGATCGCAATCGCGCTCACAATTGCTGGATCGCTATTCCAGAATCTCGGCTTTGATTCCCTTAAGGCAGCCTTTGAGAGCTACGGATATTCCGACGATTATATCCGGTCGGCACTGTCTGGGTCCGTATCGCCTATTTTCTCCTCAGCCGATCCGGCTGTGGTCAAACTTGCGATATCGAGTGTTGCTGATACGATACGACGCGTTTTTGGGACTGTCTTAGCTGCTGGCGCCGTATTGTTCGTCGGTGCCGTTCTTATGCCTTGGGAGAAGCTTGAGTTGATTGTTGCTGCTGCCGGCTAGATTATATTCGTCATGCAGTTGTTTTGTTCAGTCTCAGTGCTATAGAATGGAGACGGGGGTGGGGGTTTGAGGACGAGTTCCTACTTTGGTAATAATATTAGGTAAAATGTGTAGTACTTAGCATTTAATGTCCTTCGTTCCTTTGAAGTTATCTGACTTAGAATTGTAATATCCTGTTTTCAGATGTTCACATTTGAATTTGAAAATGATTCCAGTCTTAAATTAGCTTGCTTATGACGTGCCAGATCATGTTCCAGTCCTGCGGCTGGACCAGGTTGGCTCACTGAAAGGAGGTTGATGGTTGATTGCTGGGTCAGTCGGCCATTATGGTTATTATCTTCGGATTTTCGGCATGTTGAGGTTCAAGAAATACCAGAGTCAGAGTTGGTAGAGGGGCCACAAAAGCAAAGCCTTGTGGGAGCCAATGTGGTGTGACCAGGCAAACCAGACGAACTTCTTAAAGGTAACACTTGTCAACATTATATTAATACTTTATAGAAATTGTTCCCTCCAACCTGCGTGTGTCTCATGACTATCTCAGCTCGCACATATTAAACCTAAATCGATCTCTAGCCTTGCTCTAATCTTCCTACATCATAAAGACATCTAAGTAGCGAAAAATCGCATCTTCTTGTGAGGATCCCTTGAGTATCAAGTTGACACTCCCCTAACTCACAAACCTTGAACAGTTACCAACGCCCCGTGGAACCGCCAAATCAAATTCGAATTGTCCGTATCGGTATGGATCTGTCCTGGAATGATTGGATGTTGCCATGGCAGGTTTCGTGACTGGCTGGATACTACCATTGACAATGCTATTCTTGATGTTCGTGCCAAAGCACTGACCGGCACCAAGAAACTTCTGATCTATGTTAGCCCATTTTGCCGTTGCACCGAGGGATAACTTTCTTGCTTCTGCACTAGGTCGGCATGATCCCCAGATATGGGCGGAAATGGGTGGAGATGCTGACTTCTTGTTACCAGACTTGATGCCAAACGGACACCATGCTGCACCAGAAACTAGGATCACAAACAGAAGTACAAATGTCGCCACTTCATGCTTCCTCAATCAAGGGTTAGTAGGCATTAAAGCGCACTGGGATTAGTCCTGGTTTGCGAGTCAGTACTTGGAGAATTTGGGAAGCTGATCAAGCAGCTTACGGGCCAAATCTGCCTGGGATAGTCGTAAGTTGGACACAAAGCTTTATCATAGATCTTAGAATTGGTGAGGGGCCATAACTTTGAAGAAGCAAGGCCGAAGGGATATAAAACCCGTCAAGAAAGAAAAGTAATATTCTTTTCAGCATTTAGCGCTGTATAATACTTGGGTGAAGGGCTCGTGTCGCAGACATGAAGCTTCAGCGCCAAATATTCGTGGGAGTCAATTGGCCAACATAAGACGAAGCCATCTGGATCACTTAATTAACTTGTTCACTTGTCGTATTTGCATTCTTTCACCTTCGCACGCTATCCCCGCACATCGTCTGACCACTTAATGTTAAGTGAGGTGGCTACTCATAGATTGGTGCAGTTAATACCACTTATTTAACTTTTTCACTTGTCGTATTTGTATTCTTTTACCTTTGTACACTATCCCCGCACACTGTCTGGCTACTCAGTGTTAAGTGAGGTAACCACTTCCATATTCGGGTAGTAAATATCAGATTACTACCGAGTAGATTCAGTAGAGTCCCGTCAATGCGTTCTTATACATTTAATAGGCACTATGCTAAACAAGCACCAAAATATTATTAGCCGTAAGCCTATCAACTAGGTTTATGAGCACCTAATACAAGAGATACTGGCACTTGGCTGCCAATTTTAAGATTGCAGGTACCGGTATATAAAAGATAATATGCAGGCTTCATAAATTACCAGTAAGATAAGGTATATAATACTATTACTTATGTATAGTTAAATTGATTTCAAATAATTTAAAATACTAATTTTACGTTGTAATAAAAAACATTTATAATATATATAATGTAGTTTGCTGTAAACAATTGGGCTTATTAACACTAATAAAATAGCAGACTGTTTGGAAAAGCTTAATTATAGCTAACATTATTTTATAGTTTTAAACTTTCTAATAAAACTTTCCAAAACTTTTCTTCTATTATTTGAGCATTCTTTTAATAGTTGTGGTATTAAGTTTAAGTATTAAATTAATTTACGTGCAATTATAAGCATATAGTAGCAATTTATAAAGTTGGTATTATTATATAGTTGCCCTTGTTGCTGTTAAGAGCTATTATACTTCATTAGAGGGCACAAAAGCATTCCGAAGTCAGGTTTAGTTATTTTAATATATGCAGTTATAATAGGAGAGAATGGCTCTAATTAGGAAGCCCGAGTATACGAAAAGAGAATTAAAAGAGAACTAATAAAGAAATCTTATTCTATTAATACACGGGAGAAAAAGGAATAGAATAGGTACTGCTACTGAGAGCAGCTGGCCAATTAGAAGCTAGCTTAGTTTGACACATATTACCCTCTCCTAAGCAAACCCTCTAAGATGGGCACTTTATACACTTCTGGAAATGTACAGTGAGCGCTTATTAGGATAGTTCATCTTCTCTTTTCTATTCCTTTCCCATCTGGATTACCAGCGCCTTTCCCTCCTAAATCAATAGTTGAGTCCGGCGGTGCAGATGGCAAGGTTTGGGTAGGAAATTGGTTGTAAAATCCATCATTAGCATCGCTGTAAGTGCCGTCGCTCACTGAATCTTGGCTCCAAAGAGCATTAGGCGGACTAATATCCTGGCAGTAGCTACAGCCATTGGCAGTAACATAACAGCTGTTTTCCGCATATGAGGAACCACATGGTGAGGCATTATCGAGCGTATAAATCCGGAGGAACATTTGCTTGATTTGGGCACCTGTCATCCCCTGAGCAAGTGCATTCTCGTCTTCACAATTGAAAATGACAGTGCAGCCGGCATCAATAGGGTAGGGGTCGTACCACCAGGTCGAAGTGTAACTGCGGTAGACAACATCATCCATATAGCGCTCTGCTGCACTTAGGCATAAGAGCGGGGAAATTCTAAGGCAGAGGGTTGATCCTTTGTCATTCCCATTGGATTGAGGCGAGTCTGGAAGTGGAGGAGCACAATACGGGTTGGTCGCAGGGCCGATATTTTGCACATCAGGGGGGGTGCAGCCTATAGTATACATCTTGGTTAGCCATACGCCGATCTTGCTCAGTCAGTCTTCATGTATTATATATACATACATTGATCAAAGATTTTGTTATTTCCGGCATCGTAAAGACACCCATCTGAGCCATAGATAACATCACCATAGTCTGCAGGCCAACGGGCCTGAAGCTGGCAGGTAGCACTAGAGCGAAGGTGATTGTCATCACTCGAGTTGAATCCAGAAAGGATTAGGATTGTGCTATAGGGCTCATCTGGGCTGGATGCAACATCTATTATCTGGGTTAGCAAAGCTACGATAAATAGGACTGCGATCTTGGACTATTCACTGTAAAAGCTCTGATAAACACTGGAGATGCTACCAGCATCCGAGGCACATCGTGGGGAGCCATTAATGAGAATACAACCAGATGCAACATGCTAGGTAGAAAGTTAGAATTTTACAGTCAACATATCCTATTAAATTATAATTACTTACTACATTAGTACCGTCGGGGTTTGGTGTTGGGGTGCTCAGAGGAGTACACACAGGGTCAAGTGAGCCTTCTAATAGAACACACACCATGTCGTTGGTGGTGATGGTCTGAGCATTAGGATTGCTACCCTGAGTGCTGGTTGATACAACGACGGTGATCTCATTACCTATCGAGGTGGTAGTAGTAGTAGCAGGAGTGTTGGTTGGCACGTTGACAGAAATGTCATTACCCGTCGAAGTGGCGATAGTAGTAGGCTCGCTAATTGTCGAGAGAGATGTTGTTGAGGTTTGAGCAGCTGAGCTCTGGCTGGACGGGATAACGGTGGAGAGGGTGGTGGGTGTAGAGTCTGACTCTGTTTGGTCGGTGGTGGTGGTGGTGGTGTCGGTGGTAGAGGCCCCAGTGGCTGTCTCAGATGCAGGCTGGGTAAGGGCGCATGCAACAGAGTCGTCTCGCTTCTGAGCAATCCCAAAACTCTTACTCCAGGAGATGAAGTCCTTCGTCTTGACCATCTGATCTTCAATCCACAGCCGCCAACGTCCTGTCGCAACACCAGTACCAGGTTCTGCAGGCTCAACTAACCAAGACTGCAACAGGTCACCTTCCAGAATGACCCTACCAAGGTAACCACCTGCTGCGACAGACACATCTTGATTAGTACGCGTGTAGCCATAAACTGTCGAGGTACTTCCAGGAATCGCCTTTTGCAGCTCGGTTGCAATCTCTTGGGCCCGCGATTGATATCTCCATGGAGTAGTAATTTGAAGGTTTTGACGGTCCCAATCCGTTGTTATGGCGGTGATAACATGAATCTCAGGCCCAAAATTACTATGTAAAACGCCAGGCTGATCATCTGTACCAATGAGTTGGCTAATGGCCTGTGCATCTACCCCACCGTTAATAAGAGTGTACCAGCTGTTGGCTTGAAAAAAGGTATCAGCTGTGTCTTGCCGCTGAGCGTCAATGAAAACAGGGTTTTCCCAAATATGAGAAAGATAAACACCTTTATCAGATGCAATCACTACCGCTGTACATCCATATATGCCATTAACACCTGCGGACCCAGGTCCAACTTCTGGATAGTTATACCAATATCCAGAAGCCCACCCCGCCTGACTCACCCACACATTGTTAACTCCTAAAGCGCCGACATAGCCTGGATCTTGATTGGGAACGTCAGGAAGAGTACGTTTGGTGAAAGACTGATCAGCCAACTTCTCAGCGAGAGGATTGGGCAAATAGTCTCTTTTAGAAGCGAGCGATCCATCTGTAGCAGTAGGCAGCTTAGAGGTAGTGATAGTAGGGATATTTGCGCAATCTTCAGTTGATATGACATGCATTTCCGCACCACTAAGAGGACCTCCACCCCCACTCCCACCTATTGGGCAAGAATCGCCGCAGGTGCCAGTAGCACATGGAGGTTGTAATGATGTAGATACGGTCTCGGTGATAGTTGTAGTTTCTTGAGTGACATCGCAGCCAGTTGTAGTAATGGTGGTAGAGGAGAAGCAAGTCGTGGTGGTGATTAGGGAGGAATCCGAGGTGATCGAGGTGGGCTTGCAAATAACCGTAACCTACAGAGCTATGTCGGTCGTACATGAAGTCTCGGAGCTCGTTCTGGAGCTTGCCTTAGAGTCAGACTCAGACCCTGTATTCTCAGACTTGCTATCCTCGCCCAAATCCAAGATATCATCAAAGGCATTCTTTAGGAGATCTCCGGCGACAGCAGCACCAAACGCCGTCGCAATAGTGGAAAGGACGCCTTCAGCTAAAGTCGGAGTCTCCACCACTGCGGCGAGAGAAGAGAGCTGAGTTGAAAGAAACGCGAGCAGAACTCCCAAGCCGAGAATACCTGCCTCCAACTTATGAGAGTCGCTATCGTCGAGGCTGGTCTTGTCGGTATCCTTGAGTTGAACACCCAGATCAGAGAGCTGCTGAAAGTTATCCTGAGCCTGCTTCTGGATTGCGATGATTTGATCGGAAGATGGAGAAGGGTTGGCAGCAATGGACGAGGCGGCAGCAGCCAGGTTGGTAAATGCAACACTGGCGCTAGTAGCGCTAGCGTCAATGAGTATAAGGCCACCAGTTCCCGTTGTCTGGAAGCTTGTGGGAAGAGCGGCACTTGGAATAGTGATAACTCCGGAGATAGTGATGCCGCCATTGCTGCCGAATGTTAAAGATGGGATGTCAATCAGACTTGTAGGTTCAGTGGGAGTAGTTGAGGTGGATGCTTCTTTGCCGTCGGTTGTACTACCAGTGAGAGATGTGGACTGGCTTATTGTGGTAGAAGAGATCAAATGAGCCGTGGAGGTAGTTTCGGATGTGATGAAATTGGTGGAAGTGCTGGTCCCTGGGGTCGTGAGGATAGAGGAGCTTGTGAAGATAGAGGAGGTTGTGAGGATAGAGGGGGTGTTGAGGATAGAGGGAGTTGTGGAAGCTGTTGGAGTACTATCAACTCTGGACGCCAATCGAGGGTGTACCCGAGGGACGGCAGCCTGGGCTCCGGAGAGGAGCCCTGCCGCTGCTATCCACAGGCAGAGCAACATAGTACCAAGCTACAATAAATGAATGCGATGGGAGAAGTTGCAAATGGTATTATCTCCAAGAACGAACGAACGAGTGAAGCAGCTCAATGTATAATATATTAGCCAGAAGACTAGGTAAACGGCAAGATGATGAAGAGGAAGAATGTAGCCACTGCGTATATGAATTTACTTATATCACATCATAGGACAGACGAACAGGGGGTCTAGGTGGAGTTTCTTCGTGTTTCATCTTATAAAATAGACCCCCTTTCACAAGGCTCACTTCGGGGACCTTTAAGCATGCAGATCTAACGGGAGGGATTGCAGTCCCAAGAACCTTTGAAGTAAATAATCGCCTGGTTTACAACTATATCGTGTGCATTGCATTGTTTCAAATAAGCTACATCCATTGGTTGAGTGCGACTTAGTCACCTCATCGCCCTACCATTCCTGATAGCTACTACTATTATGGAGATAAATTGAAAAACTCTTGTAGAATAAAGCACCTTCATATACAGCGCCAGCTTCTCACTTATGGTCTCGGCAGGAACCACACGGTCTCAAGATTGTGGGCCAGGCGACACATTTAGGTAGCCGAAGGAGCGGCTAAGGGGACATTACCGGACAGGAACTTTACAGCAAAGCCTGTCAATGATGCTCAATTATATGTGGCCAAGGATATGACTCCGGAGGTTACTTTTAGCCTGCGAGTTTCCATATATAATGCCCCTGCTGCCATGGTACCTGCTGCCCCACTTGTATCTCCACTCTCTCCTTACGAAGTGTTATTCAATGTAATAATCTCGCTAATTTCAACAATGTCTAAGTTAGTTAGCATACATATATCTACCCTACCTTCTCCATTTAATAAACCTACCCTCGGGACTTCGACTCGCCCTTCCATATTGCGAGATATAAAAGGGGTTGCCTAACCGTTTGTATTGTCCAAATTCGCGTAGTGGATATATATCTAGTAGGTAGTCTATTATAAACAAAGCCATAGCTAGGTCAGTGGGGAGTCATTAGCCGTAGCCAGGTCAGAAGGGAGTCAGTAAGCGGGGAGTTATTAGCCGTAGCCAGGTCAGCGGGAATTATAAAACACCCCACCTATGGGTGTTAGAAGTATCATTTGAAGTGGGCCTTGTTGCTGCGCCACTGGAAGTAATTACCGATAGGAAAGTATACGTATTGCCAATAGTTCCCAGCGGTTTGGCTCTCCATAAGAGAGAGAGAGGTATTCATATAATCCTACTTACGTACAAGCTGTTGAAACCTAACTAACCTATTAATAAAGAAGGATAAGAAGCAATGTAAATTGGTTTATCTCGTCCCGTTGCCTAGATTGCACAGTACTATTAGTTGCCTTTTAAACTATTGGAGTCAAGATTTCGTCGAAACTGGTGCGGAAAGGGGTTTTATTCAGGGCAGCGCTATAAACATGAAATCTCTTGTCCCGAGCGGTCTCAAGGATACAATACTCTAGACACCATTTCTCTACCAATACCTGCGGTACTCAACTAGGATAATGTATTACTACTATGGTATGTTCCCTGAGTGGCTGAGGCCAAACCCAACAAGCTCAAAAAAGTTCG
This sequence comes from Mariannaea elegans, assembly GCA_930272665.1. Lineage (NCBI taxonomy): Eukaryota > Fungi > Ascomycota > Sordariomycetes > Hypocreales > Nectriaceae > Mariannaea > Mariannaea elegans. Next base: position 104,047 of record CAKNEU010000088.1, read on the forward strand.
AGTAGCATCCTTCCACAGCCTAACACATAGCTCAGCACCCCTTCGTCATAAACGTGGCTCAGCAATATCAATCAGTCTCTAATATAACTCGATTGCCTCCTCCTTGTCAATCAACAGCTTTGCCTTCTTGCCGTGAGCTCTCAATTGCTGCCAATGCGCCCAATACAAAAGGACCAACCCTGAAAGGTTTGGTAGCTTCAACGCAAGACAAAACGATCACTCGAGCCGCACAAACATTACTGATTTAGATACCTAATGCCTACATTTCGCTCCCGACCGGAAGCAGGAAGCGATAGCGGTATAGTCTAGTAGACAGCCACCAAATCCAGAGGAATGAGCTGAGAGCTTCCAACTTCCAAGTCATTAATGTTGGCAAGGCAAAGCGGACAAGTAACACCTTGACTGTTTCATCGCTTCCCAGCCAAGAAGCCCTTAATAACGTTGCCAGTTAACCTGGCAACGTCATTATCATAGTCTTCCCAGGCCAACGAGCAGTACCAATTGATACTCCCAACACTAAAGACAGCGCCACCGCCAGCTCCGACGTAATAGACCACATCACTGCGAATCAAATTGGTCTTTGTCCCGAGCGTGTTCAGCGCGGGAAAGCTTAGGTCCTCGGTGGCTATGCCAAAGTCGTCGCTATGGCCGGTACTCGAGGCGAGCGTCAACGCACCTGCAGGGCTCCCGTTCTGCACGTCATAGCGGTCGATCTCGTCGCCTGACGCGCCGCCGCCAAGGCCATGCTCCCCAATCAGGTCGCTGCTCACCCCTACGAACATCCAGGAGAGTTTGGGGTCTCTAGACGCCTCGGTCCGCCTATAAGGCACTCCCAGACCGGTTCCTTGGGCACAGAAGCCGACGCCGAACAAGGTGTTGCAGCTCATACCGCGGGATCTCCACAGACCACTTCGCTGTCCATCTAGGCTGTTGAAGTGTTCCCCTCCCGGAAGAGTATAGGGGCGGACTCCAACATCACCTCGACGCATCTCTAATCGATGTGGACGAGCAGTGTCTAGGGAACTAACCCAGTAGAAGCCATTACCCCCAAGGTACATGAGGTTCCCGCCCCCCTTGGCAAAGCCATTGTAGGCGCTGAAAGACTCAAGACTGGGGTATTCGGGATGGCACCCCGTGATGACAGTATTGAAGCCGTGGAGAGCACTAGCTCCTCGCGCGTGCAAGTCGTGATCGGTCAGGATCTCATACGGAATGCCCTCACGCTCCAGAAAGCCAAGCATCATCAGATCGGCGGAGAACTCGCGCGGGCGGGAGAATGCCCACATGATATAACCCGGGCGGACATTCATAGTAGGCCGTTTGGATGAGGAGAAGCAAACGCCGGAGCCATCAGTATGGCGGTCGTATAAGGATAAGCCGAGATCGCCGCGGCGTTGCATCTTATAAAACTCAGCACTCTTCAGTACCTTGTTGATATCGAAACCCGGCCCGAGATCGGCAGTGTTTTGGCGAGTTGTATCGTATAGACGCTCGTTGGCATATGCGAGGTATGTGAATGTCGAAAAGACAAGACAAACTTTATTCGAGTTCTCTTCCATCCAGCACTTAGGCCGCACAAAGAAGGTAATAGAATCGGAATCTCTGCCGTTAACTGCCACCACCTCAACTGCATAGGCACCGGAACGAGCGGTGGATGGAATTGTAATGGTAAAGTCTGTTTCCCACTCTGCATCGTCCAAGTCGTCGTCGTGGAAGTGAATGGCGCCATAGCCAGACTTTGCTCGTGTCCAGTCAGACTCTGACCCATCCCAATTATGTCCCTTGATTGCACGAGTTGGCGCGTTAATCAGAACGCCATGGTGGCCGTGCCCAGATATATCGATAATATGGTCACTTGATATATCCAATGAGAAGTCATACTTAGCAAGGGTTAATGGTTGTTGGCCGTAAGTCTTAATTGTTAAATCATCAATACGACCGTTGAAGAAGTCTGTTGCAAGTGGCCTGGTACCTCGTCGAGCGTTCTCAGCAGACTTAAGCTGGCTTGCAGCAATAAACAGAGGCCCTGGCTGGGATACCAACACTTCACTATCCAGCTGTAATTCAAATGCTGCCGGAGGAGGTATCGGCTCGACTCTGAAAGCTTTATACATCAAGGTCATACGGACCAATTGACGGTCAAATATGAGCTTGACTTTCGACCATATCTGCTGTTGGGGCTTGAGCCCTGTAGCGATAACTTCGACCTTTTTCTGGGTCCCCACATAGATATCAAGTGAACCCTGAGTGTTCAAGATAATAGAAAAGCCAGTATGTAAGGCCGAATCCAGGGTCGAAAGTAAAGTTTGTGCATGCGAGCAGTCTACTAACCACGGTTGCATGAAGAAGGAAACTTGAAGACCATCGGCCGCAGTTGGCAGCCACCAGTTAGGAATATGTCCGAATGATCCCGGCTGAGCTGTCTGAAACCTGCCTTGTTGTTGACCTCGAGGAATTTCCTGGATTTCTTCCTCAGCCTTCTTTGGGGAGTGTTCGAGATCGATGCCCTGGATCAAGCGGACGGTACGATATTTGTACTCGGGCTCCGTACATGATATCTATGAATATATCAGCTTGGACATGTCCTGCGATCCAACCATCTCCTCAGTTTTTCTCTGGCAAGAATAAGCCAACTGTGGCGACCAGTACCATGAGCTCATGGAGATAGGCGAGCGTATTTTACTTTAATGGCAACCGATTCACCAGGGGCTAATATCCATGGTTCGGCATATCCAATGATCTCTGGTGGATAGCTACTTTTCTCGTCGGAGGCAGACATTGGTGAGGGCCCGGAAGTTGGTGAAAATAGAGTATGCAAAAGACGCAACAGACCAGGACTTGTGACTTGTAAAGAAGATGAAGTAGTATTATCTGAAATTAAAGAGTAAATGTTATAATATATGGAATGATATTGAACGAATATTGCTCTTGCCGTGGAGGAGACGGAGCAATAGCCTGGCTCATTGCTACTGGAATAGGAAGAAGTTCGTCCTGCAAGTGTATCTCGTCAGTTAATTGCGGGGTAAACGGGTTAGTTATACCTATTTAGGAAGTTACCGTTTTAGGCATAACGCCGAAAAAAGAAGCTCTTTACTCTCTCGAATATTTGCGTGTCACTTTTTTTCTTTGTCGCAGACCAGAAGAGCCAACCACGAGCCGTCATAGGATCCTAGTGCACTACTTGGTGAACGACTTCCAATTTGATGATACATAACGTTCCCAATTATAAACTCCGCGTGTATCGAACAAAGGTCAACCGTGGCACTTCAGTCAGGTCAACACGCAGCACTAGCATAGAACGTGTGAGCCAAATTGGGAAATGGGAATATGTCCTGATAGGGACTTACATGTCGGTGAAAAGGCAGCTAGGAAATATGGGCTGACCCTCCCCGCAACCACTGCACTTTCCAAACTTGGTAATAACTAAAAAGACGTGCGGCAACCGGTCAAGGGCGAACTTCTAAGCACGGCGCATCCTGAAACGCAGCCAAGTCCTCATGTTTTCCGGTTCGAACCCGTCTCGTCAATGTGGCGCATGAGTGGAACGGGGGGACTGGACTGTCGCAGGGCAAAAGCGTACCATCATTCACAACTACGGCGCAGGGGGTACCGGCTTTCAGGCAGAGTGTGGGATGGCCGTTGACGAGGTCAATGCTGCTGAGCCTTTGCTTTGTGAGATTAGAAGTGCACGCTCAAGACTGTAAAGGCCAGAGACGCGTGATATCCTAGATAGCCATAGGTGTCTTATAACAACGAACTGTTTTATCGACGGCTTCTCATTCTGGTATCGTCCGGCATTATGTTTGGCTGTGAGTCAGGAAAATCGGTTCACCTGCATGCATTTATGGTGCAAGTCTCTTACTCAGCAGGCAAAGTAAACATGCCTCCAGGGCCGCAACCACGGTCTATGGCCTTTTATGACGATTTGTGGATTGTTGGATGACTAGGGACTATGTCTTATTGTGATTACACTATGTCGCATACTGGATGGCGTCTACGGTTGACGCTAATTTTCAATTTAGCCACCATACTCATACTCAAGTAGCATGAGTTGATCGGAAAAGTATTGAATCGTCATAACAAAACGGAATATAGGGCATCCTGGTTTCATAGCTCAGTCTTAAAGAAAATAAAAAATAAAAAATAAAAAATAAAAAAGAGATAACATCGGGGTGGAAAGACCCCGCCTTCCGTTTGCAGTAACTGGATCTCTTGCCGTAAAAGGAAAAAGGCACACTATCAACCACTGCCATATCCGGTCCAACCTTACAAACAGCCTACTAACCAGAAGTAGTAGTAAAATCACTTTCAGTATCATCCAATCCCACTTGGGAGTGATAAGAGACTCATTCGACCTGGTCAACGATTGATATCCACTTCAAACTTGTCCTTCAAGTCAATAGTCTCAGTAGCATTTCTTGCTACTTTTAATCTGGCCTTAAGACATCAAACTCCGTGATTCATCATGGCACCTCTGCCCGCAAGCGTTGCAAAGTCCCTGGCCGAGACGAAAGTGGACTATCGACTCGTGGGAAGCAGTGGCCTTCGCGTGTCGGTTCCAATCGTTGGATGTATGAGCATTGGGAACCCGGAATGGGCAAATTGGGTGATCGGGCCTGAAAAAGCCCTCCCACTGCTGAAGGCGGCTTACGATCGAGGAGTCACTACTGTTTGTTCCCTGGCCCCTGTTTGATGCCAGAAGCTAATATGAGATATGGGGTAGTGGGATACAGCGAATATTTATTCCAATGGAGATTCGGAGAGAGTCATCGCCCAAGCGATCAGAGAATATAATCTTCCACGGCAGAAATTAGTGCTAATGACAAAGGCCTATAGCTGTGTTGGAGAGGAGCAATTTCACGCATACCCTATCCTAGATGATCTGAGGCGAACCAAAGATTACGTTAATCAGTTTGGTAAGCTTATTAGTCTGCTGCAGGGCATACAGCTCGTTAACAAGAAAAAGGCCTCTCAAGGTCGGCTATATTCACGGCAGTGAATAACTCTCTCGAGCGGCTAGAAACAGACTACATCGACTTGTTCTGGATCCATCGTTTCGACCCATACACGCCAATTGAAGAGACGATGCGTGCTCTTCACGATCTCGTCACATCCGGAAAGATCCGGTATATCGGGGCCTCATCCATGTGGGCGTACCAATTCGCCATGATGCAGTTCTGCGCAGAAAAGAACAATTGGACAAAATTCATTGCAATGCAAGTGCGTATTATTTTTGGGCCCTCTCCGGGATTACTCGGAGTCGCTGATCTGTGAACAGAATCATTATAGTTTGCTGTACCGCGAGGAAGAACGCGAGATGAATAAGTTTTGCAATGCAACGGGCGTGGCTATTATCCCGGTGAGTAGACCCTCCTTGCGGCTTTCGCTTCATGCGGGCATTTTAACTTATTGTTATGCCTTCATACTAGTGGGGTCCGCTCGCAGAAGGACAGCTCGCTCGTCCATGGAACGTTCGGGGAACAACTGCTCGATCTGCTGGCAGCGGAGGAAGTCCTTCGAGCGTACGGCCAGAAGCCAAAGAAATCGTCAACCGAGTAGAGGAACTGGCGAAGCGAAAAGGGTGGACGATGGGTCAAGTTACGCTGGCATGGATACTGAAGCGAGTGACGAGTCCTATTATTGGCTTCAGCAGCGTCAAGAGGATCGATGATGCTCTGTCTGTGCGCGGAAAGGAGCTCACGGCTGAAGAAGAGAAATACCTGGAGGAAATGTATACGCCACTTGAGGTTGAGGGCCACTTCTAAGGGCACATGTTCCTATGCGAGTTTCATGCTGGAGCTCAGCTCTATAGATAGTTCAACAATCGGTTTTATCATTGTTCATGTCTCAATCTCAATGAGCGTGGTTATAATAACCCTGAACTGTTAACCTACGCAGCCCCCTAGCAGTCATAAGAGACTATAAAATAGCAGCAAAGGCGCTGCGATATCAAATCGGCATCTCTACTGTGCTATACTTAGAGTCTAATATTGCGCGGAATTATAAGAGACTACCCTTCACTATTAAAATGTTTCACAATCATCCAGTAAGCAGCCGTCCTAGGTAGGGAAATCTCGGCTGTATCACCAATAAATATTCAGCAGATATGGTCGTTATAGGTACCAAAAAGTAGTAAAAGGTTCAATTGAAATAATGGGTAGAGAATAGTAAAGGATCCATAGAGTATACTATGTGTCAATATTATCCAACATAGACTACGGTTGCTCGCCATGGATGACAACTGTACGATCGAAATCCGTCAACTCAGTGCTCTCAAATTTCCAGGATGGGATCTTGCGCTCAAAGAGAATGTCAAGCTCCTCAAACGTTCTGCCATTTGTTTCCGGTAGGTAAAAACATGCCCAGATAATCAAAAGCACGCTGAGCCCGCCAAAGAGGAAGCCGATCTTACCACCCCAGTTCCCCTCGGTAGGGCTCATCGCATAAGGAAGACCAGCTGTAAGTGCGAGGGAAAAAATATGCGCAAAGGAGCATGCCACTCCGAGTGTCTTGCCGCGAATAGTTGTACTCGGAATCTCAGCAATAATGGCGTAAACAAGGGGCCCAAGTCCGCAATTGTAAACGAAATAAAAGACAAGCAGCATGACTGATTTGGCATATCGGGCGGCGGTGTTGGAGGATGGTGCGAAATCTAGCATTCCAATTAAAAACATGAGGACTGTAGTCACGCAACAAGTTGAAATGTAGCCCAGTCTTCTCCCCCATATGGACAATAACGGCCACGAAATGAGGTTGCCGACGATGCCAAGCGCAAATAGGCCAAGAGAAAGGTCAAAGGCCTGGTCAGTTGTGACGCCAGCTAGCTCAAAAAAGTAGGTGGAATAAGACGACACGACGTTAATGCCGGAGAAGAATTGGCCGCTGTAACAGATTGCACAGATAGAAGTACGTCGCAGGTTCGTGCCTTTGAAGCAATCAAGGTACGTGGCCGAAGGCGCATACTCCTTCTCCAACAGAATAGTTTCTTTCATGTGAGCCAAAGTATTATCGAGATCGTGAGTATATCCCGTACGCGCCAGTGACTTTGCGGCTTCTTCATATCTTCCTTTCTTGACCAGAAACCAGGGTGTTTCCGGGGCAAAGAGAGCCCCGACAATGAAGAAAACAGGAAACGCGTATTCCGTGATGAACGGGATCTTGTACGCCCACTTGTCGGCTAGGCCTTCAGTACCGCGCAAGACACCAATGGCGATAAACGAACCAGCCACTTGGGCAAAATTGTTGGCGGCCAATCCGATACCTCGAAGGCGGACAGGAAGGATCTCCGATATGTATGCTGGTCCGAGGGCGGGAAAGCTGCCGAGAAGGAGGCCAGTGAGAATGTCTCCAACGAAAATCACGACCGCAGTTTGACCAAGGACTTCAATCAAGAGAGTTCCAAGGGATAATGTGGTGCAGCCCAAAAGTGTCTTCCTTGGTCCAAAACGATCAATGAACCATCCTGCCCAAAGAGGAGCCAACAAGAAACCGATGATAGGCGCATAAGGGAAGGCGGATGTCCAGTGAGGTGAGAGGACATAGGTGCCAGATCCAGCAGGGTATTCGTACCCAAACTGCTTCCGAAACTGGGGGATGCTAACCAAGGTGCCAAGGACTGTGGGATCGTAGCCAATGACGAAACCTGGCAGAATAAAGTAGGCCGCCCAGAAGACGGCACTCTTGTGCTGGGAGACGGCTTGGCGTGTGGTCAGGTGGTGTTCTCGATGGATGGCCCTTTTGGAGCTCTCAACCAAGTCATGATCAACAGCGTCCAAGGTAGGAACCTTTGTGATCGGCGCTGGGAAGACCTCGTTTGGTGACTTAGCCTCAGAGTGTGCCATGGCTGATGTTTTGGAGATTTCTCGAAGTCAATCAATCAAGTCTATATATTCGCGGCTCGAACATAAAGCATCTTGCCTATCCTAGCATTTTATGCCTGGTGTATTACCATATGTTGGGATCAAGCCCTCTTGCCTCAATGTTCAAGGAAAGCGGAGGTGGCAAAAAGCCTATCACACACTTCGCAGTCTCACCATAGTTGGTAGTTACTTGACAGAGGTTAGCTTGGAATGTGGCCTGATACGCCTCGGAAAATGATCTCTCTGTACGGAGTACCTCAGATAGTAATACCCCACAGCAACTAAGTGGCGACCAGGGGTTCAAAGTAACTGAACAACAAAATATACACGGACAACTAAACCCAATTCGGTGGGAAATCCACACACCAAGTTTCTTACCACAAATGCTCTTCCCCCTTGATCCACGTGATTTTCAGAGGTCCTGTGTAACGGCCCCAGCCGCGGCGTTGATAGCTTCAACTGAAAGACACGAAAAATGCAGTTTCCTTCAATGTGTTCATTTTCGGTCAAACTTCAGCTAAAGCCTCGGGCAAAGAAAAGGGGGGGTGGGGGGGAGGGTTGCTACGTTATGTAACTCTCAGGCGCAAGCTCGCAGACCTCAGGCGCAAAAAAGCAAATATTGCAGGGACAACATAAGGGCGGTGTATATGCTCGACGCATATATAGAGAATTGTTAAAATTACAGTTAGAATATTTATAGATATACTATATATTTATAGATATAAAGGGGATTTTTAAGAAAAGGAAAATTTGAAAAGGTAAGATTATAGATAGTATATACTATAACTATATGTATTTTCCATACGTTAATACTTTTTAAGGTATTTTTTATTGAAAAGAAAATTATAAAGGAGTATAAATATACTTTATTTGTAGAGGAAGGTAAAACTTATATGGAATAGATATGCGTGGTCTTTATTTTGCTTCTGCCCCATATCTCTATATTAGGAAATGTTTTTTATTTCAGTCTTGACCCACTCGTTGGATCACTCTCCCCGCAAGTCATGTCATCACGATCCTTACCCCAGATAGGGGTGGCAAAACTTCTCTGTAGCGCTCAGATTGTGACCAACTTACGGTAGACTACACTTAGAACTCTTGCGTTTATGGCTTTTCTTCGCGTTGGGCGGACTGCGGAAGGCGGACATCACTTGATGCCTCATCAAGAAACATCGTCGAACCGCTTCCAACGCGTGACGGACGACGTCATGAGAGAAACAGGTGCAACACGACCCCGCCTTTCTGCTTTTGCCCCCACAGATTGCCACACGTGCCTATCGAGAAATAGGAAGTGCCAACGACAACGGCCATACTGCTCGACATGCTCCGACTGCGGAATCAAATGTGGCGGCTACGCGACTGTGCTATCATGGCACGCAAGTCGTACATACTCGAGCTACAATGCACATCGTCACCAACAGGCAAGCCGTCAGGTGCTGTTATCGCCGCGTCAGCGTAAAGGCACTGATGGTAATTGGAATGGGGCAAGGCGGGGCAACATTCGCAACTCACGCTCTACTGGATCGACAGAACGAAGTCAGGCATCTCCTATACACTCTCAAGGGCCCGAGCCTTCAACCCCAAACCAACACGATTCCCCTGACGATTACCATAGCTCTGCTTTCCCGCATGGGTTTACTGCCGACTGCTTTGTTGAGGACTTTGCGGGCCAAGCGGACGATGGTCTTTACGATTTGTCCCTCACGCCCGTCGAACTATCTGCTGGACAGTCGATAGGTTCCAGCAATCCTCGCCAGGCGCAAGACTTGGGTGAAAAGCAATGCTTGACACCAACTGACCAAGATGAGGTTGGACCCCTTAATATCTCAGCATTTTCAGCAGAACCATCTAGCCTTACCAACTTCACGGCCTGCTATCCCGTTTTTGATCCTGCCAATATTAAATTTGGCCGCATCAATTTATGCACCATGAGCCTGATGCCCAATCCCTTAGCCAACACCGTTCTAACTCCCTCATCCCTTGGTCCCGGGCAGCAACGGGAGACTCTTCTCAGATGCTGTGAGTACTTTGACCAAAGTAGAGCATACGTAATGGCCCTGATGCTTTCGAGACTGACAATTATGGCACAGATGATGAAGAGCTCTGTGTCTTGCCATTAACTTCTGACCTAACCCTAAATCCATTTCGTGTCCGAGGCTTCAAACCCGAAGCTTCTCAGCTATTACTTCATTCAATCATGGCTCTTTATTCCCAACACCAGGTCAATCTTGGTATCGGTGAGACCTCAGCAGCACTGGAGCACCGCTCTCGGGCCTCTGAGTTTCTTACTCGGGAATTGCAGAATTGGGATATGCCAAACGGAGACAGCAACGTGCTACCTGCCATTTTGATTTTGATAACATTAGACGTGAGTGTTATATCAAAGGTGTCCCGAAAATCATGCATCACCCTAATCGTTGGCAGTGTACGATATCAGCCTCCGGGAACTGGTCAGATCATATCGGCAAAGCTAAAGCCGTTTTAGAAGCATGGGGAGGCCTCGCTGCACTTAAAAGCCCTCTGATTCGTTCCCAAGTGAGCATGCTTGTCTGGTAGGTGGACTCCTCGGTTATACTCGATTTCGGCTGACCATTGTCAGGTGGGATGCTACCTTAGCATTGATTTCGCGGAAAGGCGCCATGTTCCCAGCCTCCTATTTCGAGTACCTGGTCCAAAAGGAAGAACAGGATGGATGGTCATTCTATGATCTGACCGGGTGTCCCACAGAGCTGTTGATACTGCTTATACGTCTTGTCGAAATGGCGCGGCAAAAAGAACTTGCCGCGTCCCTGGAGTATTTGACCTTTCCAATGGAACCAATCTTGGATATTGAACAGAAGCTGTTATCTTGGAAAAACATCTTTGCCGAAAACAGCGACCTTGGACAGGAGCTGGAACCTCGAGATAAAATACCACAAGGCTTTGGCAGCAGCGAGGCTGAAAACAGTGACGAAACTAACCCGACCAGCTCCCAAGGCGATGAAGAAGACTACTATCAGCAGAAAGATCGCTACCATCTCGCCGAAGCCTGGCGGTATGCTTTGCTGCTGTACACCCAGCGAGTCTTCAAGTGGGACCGCCAATCACATCGCCGACAGCCTGGGACGCTCCGGCTGACCTGTTCGGTTCTCGAACATGCCCGGAATTGCCGGAAGACGTCTCAGGCGCAGAAACAGCTTCTCCTGCCAATCTTCTTCGCAGGCGCCGAAGCTCGCAACGAGGACATGCGGAATACCGTCCGGGATTTTTGTCATTGGTGGGGGGCAAGAAGCCGCTATGGAATGTTCTATAGCGTTTCCACGCTCCTCGAGGAGTACTGGACGGAGGCAGAAGCTCACTGCAGCGGCGGGAATCCGATCTGGTGGGGATCTTTTCTGGATGAAAAGGCATCGTTGCGTAAAGCGGGAGGTAAAGCGACGCAATTTCTGTTTGGCTGATGGGTTCTCACAACGGAAAGTTTGTCTTCCAGCGAACGCGAAATTGTCGTTTAAGCAGCTGGAATGAACATGATGCTAATCCAACCTCTTCGGTAAAACTGGAATCATTGTGGAGAAATGGACATCTGACTCTAGGGTAGCTCACGACGAATGTTAGCGGAGGTGCAACAGGTCGTGACTCAAAAAGATGCATTGATTGAACTGCTACAGTACATTGAGAGCTTCTACAGCCAATTACAGTGTTTTTATTCCCAAGTCACCTAATCTGCCCGACCGGTTGAACGGGCAACGGCCTTGAAGCCATCATGGGTTTCCCACGTGACCTATGGCCTTCAACAACGAACCGCGGATGATGCTGTTGCGAAGGGGTTAAGTCTGATTATTGGGGTAGACCTACTAGTCGGGATCTCCGTTGTCCGTCAATATAATCTCCCCCTCCTTTATTCAACGAAAACTAAGGCTCTTTATCTTGGTCCCTCGATAAAGCTATCTAATGCACTCTGGGTGCCCGTCATGACTAGCCCGATTCTGCCGCGCTTCACCGCTCGCCTTTCAGGAAGATCTGTTTAGGGCCGTGAAAACCATGACCAAGGATCTTTATTAGGGTAAATGAGGTATGACCTAATCTAGTAACTACTTATAATGGCGAAGTTAACTAGAGAATCGCCGCTGCGTAGGAACCACCCTAAGGTGCCAGGGCTTATCTTTTATGGGTCACCATTCCGAAACCATCGGGCAGAAGCAGTGACCCGACTCCCTGGGGAATACCACCACCGATACCAAGCATCACGACTGCTGTGTATATATCGAAGGACTTCTCGCCACTCTCTATTCACATCAACATCCTCTCAAACACCGTCCGCCGTCTTATTACCATGGATGTTGAGAATACAAAGACGTCGCTCGACGTGGCGACTCACGAGGTGGTGCTGAAAGAGAAAGCCCAAATAGCGGCTGAGAAACTGCACAAGCAGGAGGCTGAAGTCAGCCAGTATGTCAGAGGTGCAGTTGAAGTGAGAAAACCCAGTTGAAAGGCTTTGCCAATGGCGTTCGAGTTCAGTGCTGACCAAAGGCTTTTTTTCGTTACTAGATGCCCAAGTCGCACGAGCTGTTCGGCTTCAAGATCTATGCCTACAGCCACCCGCGAGTTCAGGCGATCATGTTAGGTATGGTCCTGTTCATGACTGTCGGCATGTACAACGTCATTATCTTCCTAGGTGGCGCAGGACAACAGACTGCCTATCTCGCCGACATCTCCAACATTGCACTCTACACTGTCTTTACAGTCTTTTGCATGATTGCCCCGGCTTGTCTCAACTACTTTGGACTGCGCCCGACTCTCTGCTTTGGCGGTGTCGGCTATGCGGCCTACGCTGCTAGCTTATGGTGCTACAACTACACCGGAAACGTGCCCTTTGTCATCTTCGGCGGATGCTGGTGTGGCGTGTCCGCAGCGTTCCTTTGGACTGCCGAGGGAGCCGGCATCACGTCTTTCGCATCCGAGGAGAAGAAGGGCATGTATGTGTCCATCGTCTGGTCCATCTACCAAATCGGCGTCGTCATCGGTGCAGCGATTCCCGTCGGCCAGAATTGGAGTACCGGCGTTGACAACAGCAGCAGAGTTAACAGCGGTACCTACATTGGGCTGATGGTCCTGATGCTTTGTGGTGCGTGTCTCGGTCTGGCATTGTACCCCTGGCATAAGATCGTACGCGAAGATGGCTCTCGCGTGACACTCGAGCGCCAGAAGACGTTCCTCGAGGAGCTGCAGTCTTCCGGCCAAGTCCTACGTCGGAATTGGTGGGTTGTATTCTTCGCCCCCATGTGCTGGGCTGTCAACTTCTTCGTCGTGTACCAGAACAACGATTTCAACGGGGTTGTGTTCACTGTGCGAGGCCGGGCACTCAACACTTTTGTCTCTGGCATTACTCAAGTTATTGCCCCGTGGATCCTCTACCTCTTCACAGACCGGTTGCCTATGAAGAGGCGGAAGAGAGCTTTCTGGGCTCTGGTCTATGTATTTGTTTTCATTAACGCGAATTGGATTGGGGGCTATTTCGCTATGGCCAAGACGAGGCCTGGCCTGACCGAAGCAGAGCGATTGGACGTGTATGACTCAGGTTACGGATGGTGGTGCCTCTTGTTCGCCATGTACGGTTGCACGGACGCAACGTACAACTGCTACGCGTACTGGTTCATCGGAGCACTGAGCAATGATCCCGCCGAGGTAAGTTGGTGAACCATTTTCATCATTCGAGTTTGGTTAACAGGAATAGCTTTCTGTATACTCCGCCCTGTACCGGCTTCTGAATGCACTTTGCATGATTGTCGCCTACACCTTGGACTACCGCGGGTACTCGATGGAGTTCATGTTTGGCACTTCTTGGGCGGTAAGTATACCAAACAGAGTTCGAGGATCGGCCACGTTTCCACTATCACCATGACTCACATTAGACACAGTTCCTTGTTTTTGGCTGCCTGTCAGTACTTCCCATTTTAAAGTTTTATCTGAAAGACACCAACATGATCGATATTATTGAGGATGTTAATCCTGCCGATCTCCAACCCCCCGATAAAGAAGAGACTTCCGTCGACTAGTCTTAGTCTGCTAGTAGGTATACGAGGCGGCATTCCAAGCGTCAATATAGATTTATAGTTTGGATACATAATCGTCAGTTAGCTGCATTTGGGGATTATTTATTCTATCACCAAACCAAGAATAATAAATGAAAGAGACTTGACAACGAGGCCAATCCCTTCATGACCTGCGATGTGATTGTATTGAGGAACTCAAGGAATACCAATGCCGCGTACTTGATACAACCGGGATTGAGTCGTTGAGCTAGAGTCCCCATGGTCGTTGCAGGTTGCTGTTTTAGCTGCATAATCCCAAGCAGAGAGAGCAGAATGGCTAGGAAGGCTGGAGTCATCTCCGGTCACATGAGCTGCTCACAGTCTTATATTGCCTACACCAGGCGGATCCGACCCTTGGTGTTTCTGTAACGCAGATTCCATTCATTTCCCTTATCTTTACATTTCCAACTTCAAAATATTTCTGGGTTCTCAACAGATGGCCAGCAGCTTACCTCAGGCTTATTCAATTGTACTAGTAGGATCTAGAATCCAGCAACAGGCATATCCCTTCAGATGCGTAAGGTTGGGAGAGCTTTATCTCTAATCTCATTTAATCCTACTAATTCTTTTATTATTACTGAAATTGGACTTCTAAATTAGATATATTACCTGGTATTAACAATTAGCTTACTAACTTGGCGGTTAAGCTATGAGATCATGTGATTCCTGCACGTTGCTTGTTGATCCTGGCAAGCTGGGGCGGCGTTATGTCCGAATCGCCATGCATCATCTGGCTAATCCCACCGAAGGATCGAGGAGAGTGGCGCGTGTCTACCGTATGGACCCTGAAAAAAGGGCCCGGAGACTTTGTACGATCGCAAAGTGGTGCTAAAATTTAGCCGTGTTGGCCACAGTAGCTTGCAACTTGAAGCGCTTTGCAGTGCAAATAAAGGTTAGCAGAGGCGTGTTAACGACACGCAGCCTCCTTCCGCTACAAAACTTGGACTGAGACAAAATACACAACATAGAAACAAGCCCGTCAACACTGCGGCGGTCCGGAAAGTGGAGGCCGATGCGAGCGTGAGTCGTGCTTGGGACAATTCACCTCCAGGAGGATGGAGTCGTTAGTCGGCATGAGTGGAACGTTGCGTCGGCTGGGGTGCCGTGCAAAGACGCCGAGCAATTGGCGTTTCAGTCTAATCGCGACGGCTTCGCTGGTGGGCGTGGGATTGGTTGGCCCAAGCTGTTAGCGGATGGTGGTATTCAAACCCTGCTGGGCTGATTGGAGACCTTATGACAACCTCACGACTGTTCTACCAACCCTTTAGCGTTGAGGACTGAAAGAGGGGTCTCTCCTCCCAACTACAATCAACTCTCCACGCGAGTCAAACATCCTCAATATGTTGTTCAACATTGCGTTTGGCTCCTTGTGGGCTGTTGGTGCTCTCAGCGCTGCCACCCCAAAGTCTAGATCATAAGCAGCGATAACTCTTCTACTGCTAGGGTCATTACTTCTTTTATAGCAGCTTCTGCTCCCGGGGCACCTCATTAGCAAAGATTTTATAGTAGTGTACATAGAAGCAATTACATGCAATCGAAAACATTATTGGTTAGTAGATTTAGAACACAAGGTTGAAAGGGCAGATAAGAACTAAAGACAATTTTATTATTATTATTCCCGTTCCTTCGTAGAGTACAAAGTTCATTTTAATAGCTCAGTTACATACGCAAACCCTGTGATATTCACGTTAGACCATCAGACTATTGACTTGGCTAAGGATACTGACATGTTGGCATCGCAGTGTCCACCATGGATATCACCATGCTAAATTAAGCACTATTATATTAACCACAATTAGTACAAACGAACATTACAATAAACCATTTCATATAGTTTTAATAAAAACCCTATCTTACAAAGGGAGAGGGGTATCGCACCGAGGCACTGCAAGCAGCGTTACCTGCGTTGGCCGGGCCAATGTTACCAAGCTGACAAGAACTCCGTTTGTCAAATACTGGCATGGAAAGTCCAACGCTGGCGAGAAGTGCCAGGGAAATGATGGGGACGAGCTTCATTTTGGGTGTAATAGCGTGCTAAATTGATATATTTCTGAGGAGTTGGCAACTGCGCCATTTCCCGAGCGCCGGGTTACTGGTATTATATAGCCCCGGCCTGGGCAGTGTTTCACGCCACAGATCACCTTTATTGCAGGTTGCTAGTAGGCAGATCTTAGACTAGGGGTTGTGCTGATCATAATAAGAAGAAGAGTGGTGGATGAGACATCTGCGCGCTATCTTAAGGGCACCCCGTCACTACTATCATGATGCCGCGACTATATAAGCTACAATAAAGAGTAGCAGGAGAGCTATAAGGCATACTACCACAGGCAAAAGCGTAACTTCTTTAGTTATTCACTTTGCAGTGATTTATTGCAGAAGGTCGTGTTCCGCGCTATCACGATATATAAGCAGCCCATACACGAGATGGCCTTGGAATTCCTTCTGGTGTCAGAATAATTTACTTATCTCGGCATTTTCGGCGGTTTGGGTCCATCTAGCTGTTTCGGACAAAGTCTACTGTGTATTTGTCTTACATGCGACGGCTTATAAGAGACACCGCATTTCATCTCCGTAGTCGGCTTCGGTTACATTTAGGGAGTTATCCGCCTAAATAGAATACAGTTAAAAGTCAATTGCAATATCGCGGTAGACGCAGTGCTCTCTTACTTGCCGTGGGCAGTTCATCTTATGCCCGTTCTTAATTTATTGACTTATGATGGCACGGGGAATCGAGGATGGGTATCCTACGGTAGGAGTATGCTGGAATCTTGTGACCAACGCCACTAGTTGTCTTACACTCATTCCTTTTAAATTAGTGCTGCCAGCCAATTATTCGTTGTGAGTTTGGAGGGGTTTTCATGCGTTGGATAGGCATTGGCTCAGTGTCCAGCAGTTGCTAAAAAAGTGACGACGATCTTCCCTTTGAATGGGACCACCTACAACCAATCGAAATGTCGAATCCCCCATAGCTCATTACCCGTCTTGACATGGGCGCAAGCCCCCATTGTGGCCGCAAATCAGTAAATAAAAGGAGTCTAAAATTAGTACTGTAAAAAGCATCTCTCTAATCTTTCAACTGAGGGATCACTGGTGTACGCTTTATACGGAGGGCCGCGCTTGTAACTACCAGCGAATAGAATTTAACCACGTCCTCACTATAGGGCTAGGTCCACCAAAGGTCCTTGACCACTACCACAATACCAAAGGAGAGGGGAGCGAGGCTTCGCTCATTCCCAGCCTCCTCAAGGGCACGGGGAAACTCGTGATGGTTGTTGAAAATGGACAGCCGTGAGGAAGGGTCAGTCATGTGCTAGGGGAGAGCTTTTGCAGTGTGAAAGACGCGATCACACAAGACAGAAGCCCAGACTTTGTCATAGTCCGATCCCGTCAAGAAAACGCGCTGGACTCCGACATACCACTAGCCATCGCGGCGCTTTTCGTAAAGAAAATGCCATCGGAAATACGATGAGTCATCCTGCTCTGGGCGAGATCCGCGGTGTGGCTGACACCGCAATTGAATAAAAGCACCACACGTTCCTTGTCATGTTCAACCAGCTGCTAGATCAGGACGTCGAGGACGGAAGTAGCTGATACTATCTCCAGGCGCGCGACTGTAAGCTCCGAATGATGATTTACTTCGTCATGCTATGCAATACAGAGTCCGTGTAGTATTGTTCTGGGCCACACCCCAGCAAAAATTGAATACAGCAGGTATCAATCTGTCGGATGGTGTTGGCATGTGCTGGAGGCAAGGACCTGCGATTCTCGTGCATCTGGCTCGATTCAATCCATATTCTTAGTCTAGGTTTGCTTGGCGATTTCTAATGGATGATGCAATTCTCAACCCTTCAAACCTTGGAATCCATAGCAAGCGCTATTCGATCATAAGAGGTGTGAAAGGGCTCTATTTTATCAACTCATTATGCAAAGCTCTATTGTTATCCAACAAGCTATCTATTGACTAACTCCCGTCTCGCCACCTATTTCAACGTAGAGAGTAGTAATGGCAATTTATAAAGAGTTCCTGGATAATTTTCACAGAATTATCTTTGCTCTCTTCATCAACTCAAAAGACTTCTCATAGCTCCTCAAAATGCTAGCCCGCTCAAACCCCACGGCAGTAAGTTTCAAGACATCATACTGACGGTGAAACGTAGCCAGAGTTAAAAGAACGTCTCTAAATTCCCAACTAGTTGTTTCTAAACTCAAGGCACGAGCCCGTGCTTGCGCTCAAATTCCTCCCACTCGCTCTGGTGCTGGGACATATAGGCATTCACTTCGAGCTTCTTAACACCGGATTCCTCAGGTCTAACGCCCACAAGACTAAAGTATTTGCATACCGCCGGCCATTTCTCCCTCCAAGTTACGCCAGCAATTAGAGGGGAGTTATTAGCATTATAGATCTTACCGTTTGGCGTATCGGCCAAGCTAGAAGCTAGGATATGTGTATAATTAAGTGATGTCTGTCCAAATTTAGCATAATAAGTGTTATAAACTTCAGTAGGGCTAGGAAATGGAATATCCTTCCTTCCAACAACTTTTGGTTCCTGCTTTACATAAAAGCTAAGGAAAAGGCTAAGTGCTTTAGAAAAGTTTATAATACTATTGCCGGCCGGGATATATTTAACCTTAAGAGCTTATTAGCTATTCTTAATTAATCTTTAGAATAAGACGGAGAGGGATATTTACTATAAGATCAAGTTAGATTTCTGCAAACTGCTAACTCTTGTAAGTATAAAGTGCCTTTAAAGTATTATATTAGGTATAATAGAGGATTTAATTATTATATAGTTATGGGATTTTTAGATCTAACTTATAGTATGGGCACTTACGAAGCCTAATCTAGCATATATAAGAAAAGCTATAAGATTAGAAAGCATAATTAATTAGCTAAGTGGGTAAAAAACCGGCAGGTTAATAAGGATAAATCTTACTACTAGTTTGTCAAGTTTAAAACTAAAGTTAGGGATAAATATACTTAATAATATAAATGACTATTTTAAGAAGCTTAATATTAACTGGCTTTAGAATAATATAACCCTTAAAGTTAGAAGTTCTTAGTAGTTAAATTTATACTAGCTATAATGTATTTTAATCTATAGTTAGTAGACTAATTATATTTAAGTTTTAATAAATAGCTTAGTGCTAACCTACTTTTAAAATATATATTAATAATATTTTTAATAGTATTAATTATACTTAATTTATCTATAATATTATTAACACGTAAGTTTAAGTTAGTGCTAAAAGCAAAAGTAAGTCTATTATTATCTAGAATAAATAGCTAAGATTAATGTATTGCATAGTAAAAAAACCTAATAACTCAACTAAATTTAGTATTGCTTAAATATCGTAAGGCTTTATATAATGTAACCTATTCCGTAATTCCAAATAACTCAAATACTAAGGCAGTACAATTCTTAAGATTAAAGAATAAAGACATATTCTAAGTGTTAGTACACTAAGTAATGAGTAAAGTCCCAGGGGCAATGGCGCATATCTAATGCATTAATATATATTCAGTTGCAAAGGGAAAATATTATTACGGGCTGGAGCTCGACCTAGTAGACCTAGCTATGCCGGGTCCGTGCTCACCCAATTCTGCCAGACCTAATCGCCTTTACCACTATATAGCAGCGAATTCGCTGCGAGAACATAGTAGATTCTTCTTGTTTCTTTTCCCTTAGCTTTAGACAGACAATTCAATGTGGTTTTAGCTTGTCGAACAAACTCTGTCAGCCCTTCACAAATATAAAACAAAAGATAAGAGCAAGTAGTTTATCCCAGGCCAATTCTTAACAAAACGAAGTTAGCTTAACTAAGACACTATTGTTATTTAGGACCCTAATAGAGATAAAAACTTACAGGTAAAGCGCTTCAGCTGCTCTATTTGCACGTCTTACAAGAACTACATCACTAAGATACAACCTAAGTTGCCGCCAATGGCAATTATTGATCCTACCAGGGCTAATTGAGTTGTTTAATACTTTGGAGGTAGCCAAAGTATCCTATTTTCATCTTTTGCAATCCATATACCATTATTGCTTATACTATAGCTAGAGTAGCTAACGCCTTGTAAATAGAATATATGTTAAGTTAGATAGCTTTTATTAGTGTAAAATATAATTTTCGTAAATGTAGTAATGCCAAGGTTAATAATGTAATTATTTAATATAAGTTATATATTTTACTTAACTTTTCAATTTTTTATTACTTTATATAGGTTATATATATTAGTTTATTAGAGTATTAAGTAATAATTTTATTGAGGCAAGTTAGTAAATTGTTTTTATTATTTAAGTTTAATTAATAAAAATAGCTTTTTATATACATTACTTTATATTAGCTTTTAAATATACTTTATATAATTATAACTTATACTTTAAATTATTATAATGTTGTGCAATTTACACACGGCTAAGCTAACGGATCAATAATTCGGTCAGATAAATGAAAGATACTTAATTCTTCTATCTACCCGGGCTGAAAGGCTTCCTATTTATCTTACCTAGATGCCGAAGGCCTCTTTGAGGCCTTCGGAAGAGGCTGTATACGGTCTTGAGCCCTTGCGGGCTCGTTGTCTCAGACTATCTAGGTTGCCTTACCCAAGTCCCAGGCAATCCCATACAATATATAAGTACTTAAAGGAGTTTATATTTGGTACTTTTTAAGTAATAAGTATATTAAATAAAGCTTGAAATTTAGTTATATTTTTATTATTATTATAATTTATAATAAATTTTTTATTTTTATTTTTGATTTCTTATTAATACTTTCTATTTTAAAGTTTTATTTAAAAGATAT